>LGAG01000047.1:654841-671533 GCA_001278395.1 Lerema accius | reverse complement strand
GGGGGGGAATATGTTCTTCATCATCACTGATACTTAGGTTTAAAGTTTTATTCAGAAGATCGATTTCTATGTTGTCAATTTGTGTTAGGAAATCTTGCGTAATCTCAAAATCTTCAAATTCGTCCATAGTGATAAAAACAACAAGTTAGTTTGAAATTCAATTAATACACTGCAGTAGTATCGTATGTTAATAAATGTAAGTACTCAACACGGCGTCTCAACTCAAGATACGGACGGCAACTACGAGCGCAGCAAACGAACGCGGGGGAGTGCTACCCGACCCGACACCGCGACCCGCGCGGCCCCCTTTAACCGAAAACCGTTTTTCTTTCTATACAGGCCGCGTCGGTCAATGCTGCCTGACGTTAATTATTTCCTTAAATAATAACTAAAATTGATTTTTGTTTCAACCAAGTAACGTTTTAGTATAAAATAAACGCATAAAAGCAAAAAAATAATTTAGTAAATTTTAAACAGATTTATGATATTTAATAGGCCTAAAGGGAAACTTCACTGACGGTCAGCACTGACCGCGTTGGCAGTGAACGTGTTAAGTCTCTACTTTCCACGTAGCTACTCTGTGCAGTAGTCAGGTGTCTAAAACGTCGAAGGGCCCGTGAATTGTCGGCATGTTTTCATTCAATCAACCGCCCTAGGTTCAGGTGTCTCACAGGCTTTTTAACTAGATTATACTGTCTTCATGGTTAAGAACTTTATAATATTGAACACTTTTTACATCAAACGCGGGAGATCTAAGAAAACAAACGTGGTATACCGCCGACGTACTTGGCCCCTTTAAAGGGTAAGCGTAGGGTAATATTTTTCGAACGTGTGTATTAAAAAATGCGTATGTATGTATGTTCATTTCAACAGTTCTCTACAGTCCAAATAGCTTAATGGAATAACATATGAGGAGTGATTGGATTCGTCTCACTGTGGGATTGATATAGCCCATAATATCCCCCCTCCCCTTTTTTGAAAATTGGGTTTTTTGTTTATATAATAATGACCGGTTATAATGTCAGGGTAAAAATACGAATTGGCAGACTTCATACAACTTTTAAAACATTCAAGAACCGAAAAGAACAGAACTATTATTATAATAGACAGATTTCCTTACCTACGAAGTTTCTCTTTATTAAAACGTAACAATTAATTCAAATACAAAATAAACTCAGGCAACTTTTACTTTGAATGTACAAGAAACCTTGCATTATATTATAATCTATACAGTATCAATCGAGGAACAGTTTTCATCTAATTGGCCTCAAGGTTCCATCGGGGGTGGAAAATGCGAGCGCCCTTATTATCGGTAACAAGAACAATTCAGTGCAGGATCAAATGCTTTTATTTACGTTACAATAAAATAGCAGCGACCTCCGGTATTACGTAACCTTCTATTTCACCATCTGTCTTCTAATGAATAGAGATAGCATGCTTATAAATGTATAGATTAAAACGATTATAACTTGGAAAAGATTAAGCTTAAAGTTGTCATGCATATTCGACGTAGCACCTTTATATGTGCGTCTTTTCTATCTATCTAAAGCTGGTAATAGCCGAGCAGCTTAAAGCAATTAACACCGGCAGATTCAAGATTTTTTAAATTTATTGTAGAGTCGCCGAGCGACCACATCGACCCGTTAAAAAAACGCGCAAGCACACAATCACAAGTAATAAAAATAAAAAACAAAGCAATCAACGTTTTGCACGTTCCAAAATAGGAAGCCTACACAACACCCTAGCCACATGTTCAGCTTTTCAGCAGTCATATCTGCATCGTCCTTGCCAAAGCTGTTGCGTGCGGATCGACTAAGACACGAGGGGCTTGAAGAAGTCGGTTCATACAATCGCTACCTGCTTCAAGCTGTCATGTCGGCAGCAACTGACAAAGAAGTTTCACGATTCACGCTCAAAATTTTTGATATTACTCTGCTTTTGGATAACTAAAAAACAGATGCCATTATTCGTTTTTTAGTAACAAATGGTTTTGAAATGTATGTAAGCTCCACTTCCGTTGGCCTTTCTCTGACTTTATACGTTTTTTACTACCTGACTCACATGTACGTATGTTTTATTTACGTGCGATTCGACAGTAAGGCTTTACACAAAATATACAGAGAATATAAGGTAGAATGAGAGAGGAATATAACATTTATTTGCATAAATATCCGGTTCAAAAATCTTCAAAAATGACATGACGTAATACTGGAACGCTCGCAATCTTAAAGTAAGATAAATAAAAAGCATCTTACACAATGAGTTCGTAGGATGTTACCATCTTCAGATACGAGGAGAATGCCCTCCGAATGCCATAAAAGTTGACAAACATGTCACTATGCAACAACGACCTAACATTTTCTTCTCTTGAACATAACAATTCGATTGTTATCAATAACAGTGACACAAAAGACTGATATATAAGGCCTAGTTTTGATAAGAGTTCTTCAAATCCTAGATATTCCATAGATACGAGACCCCTATGGCGCAATGGTTACCACGCCAGATGGCCGTTTAAAGGGTCCTGGGTTCGATTCTGGGTTTAAAGTCAAAAATTGTTTTATAATCCCCAAAAAGAGGGACAAATCCTGCTTGCTAGACTTAGTCTTTACAATTAAAAAAGTAAGGTTCCTTTTTTCCAAAAAAATAAAACCTCAGTCTTCAGAATAAAAAAGTGAAGTATTTTTTTTTACAATATGACATTTATTATATCACCGAACACGGTCTACCGAACAATGTACTGGGAAACGTTATCATTTGTTATTTACGTTGTTTTTTTTACTATACTTTTTTGTTCCGTAGACTGAGTCTATATTTATTTTGGTCTGAGATACCTAAAGATAAATCTGTAAATATATTTCATTTCAATGTAAATTGGTACAACGAGACAACTATCACTTCAGCAGCATCTCTGATTGTCTAATATTTGTTCTACTTCTCAAAGGTATCGTCCACGATAGACTTTCTACATCAACAATTGTATGAATAATGTAGATGGCAGCACTAACAGTTAACTACAGTTCATCTAGAAGTTAGATTCTATTGGTAAAGGATTCTATAATGACCTTGAAGAATGCAGCAGCTCCAGAATTATCCCCTCGATGCTATATTCATGAAGTCAGATCGTCAGGAGTCGTCGAGTTCCTACAATATAACTCTTCAATATGAATTTATGTATATCTCAGTGATTGTGTGCAGTTTGCGAAATACTGCTGATATAGAATGTATTTGTCAAGAAAAATAAATAATAAGGTACCTATTTTTACAAGTAGTCATTACAACCTACAATGTCCCAAGAAAAATAAATAATGAGCCAGTATTTTTACGAGTAATCATCACAACCCACAACAGTCCCACTGCTGGGCTTGTATCTCAGCTCAATGTGAGGGGTATATGCCATTTTCAACCACGTTGATAACTGCGATCTATATCGTTAGATAGCAGACATTAAAGAGGCCACAGAAGGCTGTTGGAGGCCTTGAGGAGGCACAAAAACTTCCGACAATTGAATTAGTTACCCTTCACTCTCTGAAGTCTGACTTCTCAATGGAGAAGCGTGGTTAATAGAGCCTAGGTAAGTATGATAACTGCTAAACCTGCTAAATTTAATAACAAAGTTCGAAGGCCGAGTTTTTTCAACAGTACCATAGACACCGGCCTGCAAATGCCCATCTGCAATATGGAACATCAACAGAAAAGTGCTCCCGCGAACGCCCTCTTGCAATTCAACAGTTGGTTGTAGCGACAGCAGAAAAAGTTACATTAAAAAAATAAGATTTAATGATAATTTGATTTATTACAAAATTTCGTTTTAAAAATAAAGCAAATACATATGTAGTTAAATGTGTTGTATAGTTGATTAACAAGACAATGTGTTCGCTCGGTGACAAAGTCACTAATTAATAAATACAAAAATAAAATATAGCAGAACGCACACTAACATATTGTGTTTCATGCATAGACACGTCATACACACGTCAGACGGGAGGCGCAAAAGACAGATTTACCTTTGACATCTGACAGCCAGGAATAGTCTTTAAACCTTATAATTGGGATTGAAAGCTTCTGATAATATAGTAAAGTAAATAAAGCCCAGCAAGCCAAGGTTTGTCTTGGCTTCGATTCCTGGCTGAGGTAGATACCTACTTGTAATAGATAAGTTTAATGTTTATTATTGTACCTACTTGTCTAAAGTACGCTAGTACGGTAAGCTACTACGAGACGGAATTCCAGCGCTGCATTAGAAGCGAGTTAAAATTAATCTGTCCACCAATCCGCACTGGAGCAACGTGGCGGAGTTCGCTCCTAGGTCTCCTCAATTATGAGGAGAGACCCGTGCTTAGTCGTGGGTCATTAATGGGTTGAGGCCAATGATATTTAGATGTGATATTGAAAGACAACTTGATATCTGATAATATCTCACATTTTATTTCATCACACAAGCATGAAAGTCAGGTAAATACTTGTAAATATGTGTATATACAATTGATAAATTAACTGTGTTATACAAATTACAGCGTAGTTAAAAGGTCTTGTTGTCAACGTATTTACTTTCTTTCCATTGTTTTTTTTAATTTTTGATAAAACGATAAACTACACAAAAATAGGTAGCATATTGAAACTAAGAAACATGATTTACAAACAGAATTTAACCGAATACACTATAATGTAGGGAACTTTATTATTGATAAAGGTATCAGATCAAAGACGACCTTAAAATAATACTATACTAACATTAAATATCCACGGGTCATTTACTTACCCGTATGAATAATAAATAAGATATTGGGATAGTTGAAACTTTATTAATAATATGATCCTACAGAAACATAACTAGATTTGTAGAATACGTATTTATAAAGGAATTAATCCATTGGTAAGACAACCGTAACTATTTAATCCCCTAAGGGCCAGTATTGCCGGGGAAATGGGTGGGTTGGTTGTTGAAGTAAAAAGTGCAGGTATAGGTTTAAAGATAACCTTAAAATAAGTCACGAGGGTTATATTTTAACAACTCTAACAAGGTAGTTGTTAGAGGACTCTACGATCGTAATCCGACCTTAATTCATTATGGGACACAAATGATTACTTCGATATACGTGACTAAAAGATGACAAAGTTAACCTTTCATTAAAACACTATTTAAACAGTTATGTGATATTAACGGCAACTGTCTATTGCCTATAGTCTAGCTATATATGTCTGTTAAAAAATATGGAATTGTATAAATTTTGCAACAAATGTCCATTTGTAACAAATAGTTAGAAAAAAATTAAACTGTGACCAAGTTTAATTTTAAAGTCCGAAGAGTTCTTTTTAAAACCATCAATTTTTAAAATAACATAGATTTTTTTTTTGGCCAAAACTCGTCATACATACATTTGTTACGTATCAACTTTAATTACGTAAAATCTACAAAAAATAAAATCAAATAAAATAGTCACAAAAAATAAAATTAAAAATCAATTCGTGAAAACATTTCTGCTAACGCTACTCGGCAGATTCCCGGTATATAAGCGCCGGGGGCCGGTGGCAGACATCACAACATTTTCAATTGTCAAAGAAGTACATTGTTATAGTATTTTACACATCATTCGTACCATAGTAATATAGTCATAGCTGGTACTAAGTACTCAGTCATAAAGTAGTGTATAGTGCAAGTGCAAATGTTTTAAAACACAGGTGAGGCGATTAGTTTTTAAACTTTGTTAAAATGTTATTTATGTTTGAATGTTTTTCGATTGATTAATTTTTTAACTTAAATATATTGTGTATTGAATCTGTAATTGTTTGGGGTGTAAGGCTCTTAAATGTCAAAGTCAACTTGCCCTATTCAGGGTGCCAACTGAATTTACATGAAGGTTTTAGGAGGAAAGATGTAATTTTATTTTTTTGTTTATAATGCATTAACTTAAAAACTGCTGGACTGATTTTAAAAATAATTTTACTAATATAAAGCTAAATTAACAGCACGTAGTATAGTCTATAATTTAATTTAAAAATATATTTCGTTTAAAATTTACAATATTTTTACCAATGCGAAATGACAGCGGACCAGTAGGGACGGATAAGGCTATAGCATCAAGTACCTCAGGTTAGAAATAGCTGGATATTCAAACATCCATTTCAATACTACCGCTATTTGCTACATACACCACTCTACTAAAAAACTATAAAACACACTTGTGAAAATACGAAGTGAAAAGCAAAAAATATTTCTTTTTTTCCAATTATAATTGCATTGTCATCGGTCCTTAATAGCTATGTAAAGTTTCAAATTGATCAGACATTTCAAAGCCGGTCAAAATTACAGTCAAAGTCTCCGTTGCAGATATGCATTAGCTAATAAAAGCATGTTATATTCACTAAATGTTTTAGTTGCATTCTCAGATAATTAATCCCGGTTTTCTTTCATTTCGGTGGCAACGTATTGCCGACGCCTACTTGTTACTATTTACATTTTGAAAGGCGTTAAAAATCAAGTAGGTAATCAAATATCGAGTAATGTTCGTGCAAGACAGACACGATACCGTGGCGTGTCCACTAATCAACCGTCCAAATTGTCTAAAACATGAATATAATCTACTCCTTTACTTAATTAATTTGTGTTTAGTACGTGGGTGTTAATTAATGTATCAAACTGGGCATCGTAAGACAATTTATTATCGTACCAACTGAATTCCTAAAAGTATCTACATGTTATCCATATAACTATACATTTTTGCTTACCTTTATTAATCAATTAGTAAATTAATGTATCTAATTGGGTAACGTATCATTGTTATTAACGTAACCAAATACATTTATGGCTTAATAATAGCCCGCCCTCGCTTAACTTCGATGAACCTTTTAGCTATTATCTCGTAGAAAAAAAATAATTCTCGGTATTAAAAGTATTCTAAGATTCCTGTCTTATAAGCAACAAACATGGTAATCACAGACGCAAAAAAATAATAGACGCGGTCGTATACAATTGCGACTAAAAAAGTGACGAACAAAAATCTGTCACTCGCTCGCCGTATACTACCGAGCAGCCGGCTTCATATGTTCGAACGGCTCCATATTAACGTTCGTCACTTTTTGGCCGGATGGCTCGGTCTATTCTTTTTTATAGGTCTGTGATGCCATGATTCATCAAAATCGGCCTAGTGGTTTCAGTTTCCATAGTAACTTTAATCTGTTGTGAACTATCCATAATTCTTTGTAATAAAAGTTAAATAATGGATAGAATTTCCGAGCGGATGTAGGCACGATTCATCTAACGGGACGAGGGTTTGGAAATTTATTTCAACTTATTTGGACCTTTCAGTAATAAAACATTATAAACGGTGCTTAATACTTTTAAAAGTACAACTATATTCAAGGTTTCAGAAGGGTCTGAAATGCCTGCAGGGGCCAATGATGCCATATTGAAGGCATTGAATTCATTGAAGAGTCATTGCACACCTGAAAGTTGTCCATAATTTCCCTAAATCTCTATGTGTGTGGACTGTGGAAATTGCTTCTATCATTGGGTTAAAAGAAACATACTTTATTCAAGATTACTTATGGTGTAACAGTTTATCTTTGGCAGCGTGTCTCTTTCTCTCGTAGTCTCTTTCTTGTTAAAATGGAAAGTTAGGTTAGGTCAGGATAGGGTGTCAAAATTTTACATTGACAAATTAAAATGCTTAGTTCATTTTAATTAATTCGCATGTTTTCTTTGAAATAGAGGAGACGAAACAGTGGGATGGTTATATACCACGATGACCATAATGATTATAAATTGTGATGATGATGAATTCCAGTGTACCTACCTATGATCAAGTGATCCTGAATATTTTGAGTGAATGAAAAAACAGTTTTAAAATTTGTATTCATTCGTAACAGAGAATTCTGATAGATACTTCTATTTGAATGCAAATTGAGTGGAAATATTTTCTTATGCAAAACGATGCGTTTGCTAACCAATGGAAAATGTTAAATATTGTAATTTAGTATTCGTGATCTTGTGGAGGAAATCTGCAGAAATGCACTGCAGTAACATTTATATAGATTTTCGCCTGTTTTTTTATATGGATGTTAAGCAATTCATAATGATTGACGACCTTATGTAAATTAACACAACTCTTACACATACATTTCTTTCTTCTATCTTTAACTAGGAATCCCTGTAATCGTGTGATTGCCAGATTAAGTTTTAGCTTCTTTGAACTACGATCTTCTTTGGTTCAACACTCATTCGTTAAAATTTAAGAGAGACAAACATAAATCATGAAAACCGGAAGCCGGAAGTAATGGCAAATCAATGGACAAATGTATTATTAACTTTACTGGACTCAAACTACCTTGACGAAAGTGCCCGTCGCACAGGTGCTGCATCCGTAATAAAAACAAGATCATGAAATTATCTCAAACTCGTAACAACCGTAATAATTTCTCGAACAATTAGTCGGAAACGTCCGTCATAATAAAATTCGAATTTAACGTGACTGTCAGGACCGCTCGTAATGGTCGTAATCATTTTAAAACGGTAAGTTATAGAGACATTTTACAATCCTATCCTAATTATCTTTGAAAGAAAGATCTTATCCTATTGCGACAGAAAAGTACCTAAGGTTTTTCGAGTGTATGTATGTATGTACGTATGTCCATTTCTTTGACACGCTCTAGAGTCTAGAGGATCCTAAACAGCCTGATTTCAACGTGAGGAGTATCATTAGATTTGTCTCCGCTGTGAGTGACAGACTATTAATTTTGTTAAAATATTTTCCCAATTTTTCAGAGTCCTGTTTGTTGTTTTTTCTAGTAATGATTAATAGTATTCGCAGGTATTTAATCGTAGTTACGAAAAAACTCCTGTAACTGTTACTATTAGCACAGTTTTTATGAATGATTATAATCTATTTATTGGCTTTGTTTATACACCTACATGTAGCATGTAATAAATTTTTTGTCATTTAAAAAATTCTTCATACGTGACAATTACAGGTAAAATTAAATTACATAACGTGCCTTTGAAAAAAGATTTGTAATCTAAATAAAAAGGTAGAGGGCCGATTAGTTAAACAAATTACGGTATTTGTAGTATACTCGTACATAAATAAAACGATCCTAATTTTTCAAAAGGCCTAACAAATTGTGAAAAAAGAAATTTGTTTTTGGATTTTGGGTCATTAACAAAAATTGGTTAAACTGGGTCATTTCATTTGATGGTAACATTTACTGATTTAATTATTAATGACAATGATAATTGAAATTGTAAACTTTACACACTTTTGAAAACTTTATGGAGAACTCTCAGGTGTGTACCTAGGTTTCCTCACGATGTTTGATCACCGAAGTGCTTGATAAATACTAGATACCTACTCACTATTTAAGAGGCCCGTTTTGACACGTGATATTTTTTTCCTACTACGCTCTTTTGTTCCGAAGACTGCGTCTATATATTTTTTAGTCTTTGGTCGTATGCTCAATAAGAATTGACCCAATATTTAAAATTGTTTCGGGGGATCTTTGACCTTTGTTCACCTTTCACCCCTCAAGGCTCAGATGTCCCCTAAGTTTTTATTTCCGAAATCCTTTGCTCCTCCGCTGAATTCCACGCATCCGTCACGCAAATTTGAAAAGGGTGAAATACCTGTTAAGATCAGTCCCTTGTGAAAGATTAATTGCAGTTTAGGGATGTTTAGAGATAAAGAAATAATAGTATTTTTTGATAGAGACAAATCGTTTTGGGCAGCACCTGAGCAGAGCTTAGAACGTCCAGTAACTAGGTATAGAGGCCCGGGATGTGGTCAAAATTAGACCATAACTCACTGTCTGGATAAAAAAAGATAAAATCAATATTAAGCAATATGTTACAGCGCCATAATTATATTCTGTTAAGGAACCAAAAATAGTAACGCCACGGCGTCTAGAAAACACGTAATCGTAAAAAAATAAAACTATATCACAACACCTAATCGTAAAAAAATTAAAACTATACGCGCGATGAAACAGTCGGTAGGGTGCAGCTAGTAGTAAGAAATAAAAAATAAAAAATTGAACACTACTTAACTACCCCACATTCCGTGTATTGAAATTGTCAATGAATTCCGTAATTTGTGCCTTACGGATTTGACACATTCCAATAACCGCGGTCTATCCTATGCGCCATGACACTTCCGACCACAAGTGTCAATGGATTTCACAACACGAATGGTTTTCAAATTGATCAATTTAAAATGCATCCATATAGCACAGTGGTTACCAAGTCGGAATGTCGTTGAAAGGGTCCTGAGTTCGATTTCCAGCGGGATAGAAATTTTAATTTCTATTTTTTGCTCTGAGTACCTACTATTATGCTATCGTGAATGTTGAAGCAATTTTTCAACCTTGTTGTAATTTGCTCATAGCTGTCTTCTCTTTTTTAGTGCTAATTTGACCGGGCTAGGAGGCTGTTCAAGTATTGTGTAACGCAATTTGGAGGAGGGGTCTTGTCAAATGTTATAATGAGTTAGGTACATAAGCGGGAGTGGTTTGAACAACGCGTTAAATTATTTTGAGGTAAAAATGATAATTTTTGTGTTACGTAACGTATAGGGAGGGGGAGGGGGAGTAAAGAAAAACGTTACGGCGCGTTACATTGGTGGGAGGGGAATTCAAATTGTTTTATACAAATGCCTTATGTAATACTTGAACGGACCCTAAGTTTACCTAATTAAGCAAACAAAGTTAACAAGTAGGTAGGTACAACTTCAATTAGGAAATATATTCAGTATTTTAAACGCTGCAATAAAAACGCACTCTAATGAATGCCATTGCTTCTGCCAATATTTACTGAGGAAAATACACTTTCAAAATCGTCGAACAATGGTCGTCAACTTAAATTAAAAATCTTTACATCGAAGCGTTTATGAACGAATAAATAAATATTTTGCTGTTGTACTTTTAATGAAGCCTAGTAGCAGAGTTTAATAACCTCACCAAAGATCCCTTTTGGCCCTATCTGATACAAAAAGTTAAAAAGCAAAATTAGTTTTTATTTTGCTTTTGAAACTTCCCAAACTAAATATTAACCATTATCATTATAGGGAAATTAAAGTACTAAGAAATAGGGAAGGCTTTTTTATAAAACCGTGGCGACCAAAGCGCAAAGACTCGTCTATAAAATAACTTCATAAAATATGAAAGATTACAAACAGGGTGTCCGAAATGTAATTAGCAAACGAATTACGAAAAGGTCAGGAAATTACCACAACTTTAAATTAACCCGTAGGACGCCACGTCCTGTGGCCCAGCGGTGGGTCAACAGAGAACACCCGTGGGATCAATCCTTATTCTGTATCCTGTTCCGTCTTTTACATAAGTGCACATGGGGCCCTGGCCCAGGGAACCGACCGCGCAGGGGCCCTGAATGGCTGACAAAATACTTTAAAATTGACTGCACTGCTTACTCGTTAGCTATTTTCATATAACAAAAAAGTGAATAATACACTGGCCTGCAAAACTAAGTATCCCACTTTTAAACCTTATTATTTTTTAATCTATAGAAGTTAGGGATTTAAAGTAAATACTATGTTATAGTAAATTTTATCAGCTTTCTGCAGCAGTGTACAGTGAGAATCGAGACTCATCGGTGAACAAAATTCTGCATGTAAGTAGGTACTCGTTCGTACCAATATGAGAGATCCAAAAATGATACCTCGTTTATTAGTTTGACAGGGGTACCTATAGAAGTGTAGGGTGGTTGGAAGTCTCTACAAACTATTCATATAAACGTAATAACATTTAAAAACAGAACCATGTTTTCGTTACCATTCGCACGCGGACATTGTTTTTAGAACCAATATTTTTATAACATGAACGCAAGCCCTTCCTACTAGAGGAATATTTCAAGATACTCGTAACACGACTGTGCTTCTAAATGTTTTCTTTGAACCATTGGAAAAATAAAGTAACGCGGTTACTTTAATAGTTTGCCTCATCACTATTAAGCATTGTTCACTATGGTTAGTCATAGACCGAGATAGATTGCAATGAGGATAGGCAGACATTAAGTGGATGACAGCGGTTTTTGGGAAATAATGCTAATATTTGGAAATTATATAAACGCTCGCACAAAAACACATAATACTAGAATTTGTTAAATTACGACTGGTCCAGGATCCAGAATAATTAGCATAAGCTAGAAAATACAGTCACGAATCTACTTGCTGAGAATGGAACCTGAACTGACTGGTAGGCTTCCCCAATTAGCGTTGTCAATGACGGCAAGAGAATTTACAGCCTTCGGGATGGCTATTTATCTTCTTCATAAATTTTTTAACGACTAAGATCAGACGAGAGAACTATACTTCCTACAATTTCTGGTCCGTAACATCGCCAGGAAGTTGATAGGTTATACCTACATACTGGTTCTAATACACGTTTACGTCTCTCGTTTCAGAATGGCGCATTACTGGGTCATCATTACCCTGTGGTTCGGCTCGGCCAGCCTTCAGTACATCAACACTGCCGGCCCCGCGTCGGATAGTATTCTCGACCCCATGGACTCAGTACACTACCAGCCGTTACCCTACGCTTTCTTCAATATGCCGTCAGCAAGAAACGAATACGAATCGGTCCAAAATGCTGCTAACTCTGAACAATCTCAGTATTTTCAACAGGAGCAATCGAACCTTCAGCGGAAACGGCGTACGATCGATGACGAAATACAAGAGGATGCAAGAGGCAGGCGTTGGGATGCGAACATGGAAGACCTAGATATAGATCAGTCGATGTACGTTCGAAACGACGAGGGAGCACCCAGCCCGTACATAGTACAAAATTTTGCAGCGGAAGAGGACAACATTACTGATAATGCATTAAATACATTGAGCTCCGTCGACAGGCGGAGCTTTAGCCCATGGGGTGGTAAAAGGGGAGACAAAACGAATATTGAACATATGTGGACATGGAAGCGC
Organism: Lerema accius; assembly: GCA_001278395.1. Taxonomy (NCBI): domain Eukaryota; kingdom Metazoa; phylum Arthropoda; class Insecta; order Lepidoptera; family Hesperiidae; genus Lerema; species Lerema accius. Next base: position 658,607 of record LGAG01000047.1, on the reverse strand, counting down.
GCTACGAACCTCAGAGAACCCAGCATGCCGAAGAGAGTGAGATTTAGCCCTTGGGGAGGTAAACGCAGCGGGCAAATGATATATAAACCTGGCACCAAAGGCTCAAAGGTAATTTTTTCGGCTTCCGTCCCGGAATTAACGCGAATCGTATCGAACTATTCCCCGAACAACGACAGATTGAATCTTGCCGGATTCCAATTCATTCCCTCGATTGACAAGCGGCATCCTATAAAAATCCTTGCGTTGAGCACCAATGTGGATGACAGGACTTTACGGGACGAATTACCTTTCAAGACTTTTATACAATCGTTGCCGAGAGTTTTTAAGCCTGGTCATACGTACGCGGACATTAATCTGAAGAAGGATGGTAAAAGGAAAGTGAAGTTCAGCGCGTGGGGTGGAAAGCGGTCTCCGCCTATTATTGGACCAATCTGGACTCCCGCACCGCAGTCTGTTAAGGAATCCACTCTAGATTCTATCGTGCTGATCAGAAACATTCAGGACAATGAAGACGCGAAGGCTATGTAAACGATGACACGGAAATATTTTGTTACCTCCATCTGACTCCAGGTCTATCCAGGTTTAAAATGAATGTACTTATGTCATAAACGTAGCTTAAGTAACAAGTGCCAGTTAAATTTTAGCTAAACAAGATCAAAAACGCCGAAAAAATGTTTTGAGATTTTGGAAATCGCGTCTTTCGACGAAAGGGCTGGATTCGTCGAAGACCTGACTGAATTTTCCTCTTTTTCAATACCTTCTTGTCTATTGTTAATAATAATTATGTACAATGTGAATTTGAAAGTTAAATTAAATTTTGTCAATTGAATTTTAGATCACTTTTCTCAAATTCTGTACTCGTAATAAAAATATTGGCCCAAGATAATTATAAATTCTGTATGACGTAATGCGCAATGATCTTATAATTAAAGATTTGTTGGATATTAAAATAGTACCGAGTTGTATAACTTAATTATTTCATATTCCAATACATTTTATATATCCCTATCTATGTATAGCATAGTTGTGACTATCTACCTATGAATCCTGAGTTCGATTCCCGGTCAAAATACAAATGAAATAATAAAATTGAAACGGTTATTTATACAGTTATGACACTCATGAGGGGCCGTTCAAGTATTACTTAAAGCACTTTGGTGTAGGGAGAGGGTATAGAATAACGTTACAGCGCGTTACATGGGGGAAGGGGGAGGTCAAAAATCTTTAAAAATTGCGTTTCGTAATACTTGAACACTCCCTGACTTGTCCTATCAAAGAAGTGGTTTTATAGTAGTATTTTTTTTATGAAAACCAAACTTAAAAAAATCATTACTTACCCAGTCGAACCCACGATGCAAATCTGAAACATACGATTTTACATGATAATATATATTTTTTTTATTCCAATTTTGTTAATGTTTCATAAACACTATAGGTATTCGTGCCGCAAACTTGGAGCGAAACTATGTTAGTAATATTGCCATACCTAATCAAGCGAGAATTTAAGCAAGAGATAATTTGATTTTAAAAGACCAGTATAAGTTATAAATCTATAGAAAAGCCTTTATGCCAGTCATATTGGAAAATAACTACAAGGTTTTAAGTAAAAAATAAAATATATATTTTTAGTGTTTATTACAACTTCATTCATATTGAATCAGAAAATTTACACAATCCCAGTAGTTAAAATTTTACAGTCTAATAATTTGGGTTACATTTGTAGCATTATTTACATAAAACAAAAGTGACGGTTAAATTTATTATTTATTTTAGACAGTAATTAATAATTTTATAAATTCCAATATTCTAACTACATTTAAAACTTGAAACTATGCTTATAAAAGTGTATTTGAAATGATTTCAATTTACATTGAGATTAAGGTAGATTTACCGCCAACAAACATGTAAATAATATTACTTCAATTTTTTATCAAAAAATTATATAATGCCGAAGCCCCACCATATTTTGGGCATACAATATTTATAGGGAGATACAACTAATAGTAAAAATCAAAAATACTACCAAATCAATGAACTTAGTAAAATTTAATAATTTATTTTTTGAATTCAATTTACTAAGTCTAATGGTAATTTAAACAATGCCTAGTTTCATTACAAAACCAAGAGTGAAAGTTGATCTTGAATACTGACATTTTATAATTTACATTGAATGAAGGTATTTAATACAAAAAAATTCCATGTTCAGCTTTCATAAGTTGTGTTGCACACATTTCAATAGTTTATCAACATCTTTTTAGATTATTATTTGCATAAAATAGGCGATATGCATACCAGAGAATGAATTAATATCCTCACGAATTACACCTCTTGTGACATACAATTAAAAAAAAACTAATAGTTGAAGGTATTACAGCCCATAAGTTATATTTCACTTCTCCTTCAAATAGACATAATGAAAATAATTAGTTTATTGAGAAACTTAAAAATATAACAAACCATATTTTTCTAACTACCAGGTCAAATACTGATAAAGTAATAACAAATTTTATTGTTTTGTAAATGAATTACTTTTATTTAATGGAATGACAGACACACAGATTTACAGGGATGACTAAAATCTGATGAAAGCTAAAATTGTAGATCCGATGATGATTGATACAATCTTCTTAAAATCCATTTTAGAACAGAATTCTTTTACAGCATTGAATAAACATTAGACAACCTAGAAATAGACATAATTATACTGATTCTAAAGTGTATATTATATAAATTTTGAAGTCAAGATATTGGACATGACATTATTTTCCTATTATATTGAATTAAAAAACAAAGAACTTTATATTTCACTCTGAACTTAACGCTACATAGCCAGATTTACCTTCCAATTTTGAAACCTACCAGTAAAAATACCAAGAAATAAGTAAGACATTCATCAACATTTATACAGTTTTTAGAATAATATGGTATCCAGAATCAGTGTCCACGGGCTTGCTGAGCTGGCCAACCTTTAGTTTGAAGGCTTCCTCTTCAAACCGAGGCTGCATCTGCCCACGTCCGAACATGCCCAAGTCTCCGTTACGCTTGGCCGAAGAGCAATCCGAAAACTTTGCTGCTATATCAGTGAACGAAGCCTCGTTCGCTACTATTTGTTTACGATAACCTTTTAGAATCTCCAATGCCTCGTCTTTAGTGCGGGTTATGTTTTCCTCGCGCCAGGAGGAAGGACGTCTGCTCTCAGCGTGTTTAACCAGGATGTGACTGCAGCGGATTTCCCCCGGGTCAGCGGGGGCTTCGGGGCGCTCCCATTGAGACTTCTTCGTGTACATGTTCATGAAGTAGGTCATACCGGTTGAGCGACTGGTCCTCATTTCCCATCCTTCCGGGAGCGGCGCTTCGTGGTCGTTCGACATTCTGGAACGTTCGGTGATTTTCAACACAAATTCACAAACACAGATGCTGTTCAACAATGATTGAGCTGATAAAACGCGGTGTATCGTGGAATTGATACTGATGTACCGGTGTCAATATTAAATACGTAAAATGGGTGTCTATTTTGCATTCAAACAACGTATTTTGTAGTTGCTTACGAATAAGTACATACCTTACACTGGTGGATGAATATTTTTAGATTAGAAATGTGTTTTCAAATTTGCAAATTACGAGCAACACAGCAATTTTTTTCTTAATTTTCGACGTCCGTTCGTCAAACCACCACAGACTAGAAAATCATACATCATACAAACAAAGTTAAACAAACAATACAGAGCATAGAGTAATATAAAAAAAACACAGAGTAGGTAAACAT
>LGAG01000047.1:627854-645288 GCA_001278395.1 Lerema accius | reverse complement strand
GTATCCTATTTTCTAACCAGTTTTTGAGCTGACATCTTCTCTAGTTTGTGGAGAGCCTAAATCGTTAAAGTTTTATTAAGTTTTCGGTAAACCACCGGTTTTATGAACCGTTAAACTACGATAAAGAGCGACATGCGGTTTTCCCGCACTTATTGCACTCTAATATAGTTCTTATCACTTGTCACATAAAAAACATTATTCGCGTAACAAATATGTAACAAAATAGTAAATATAACATGTGTATTTATTTAGGTTAAACATGCTTCTAAGATGCTGGGGCTGTGTAAAATGGGTCAATGATCTTATTCTTAAACGAATAAAATATGTTGTTTTTCTCAAATACTATATAATTTAACGTCAAAATATTGTTTTTATTCAAATGTTTCGCTGATTTTCTGTCGTGTGAAAAGGGATTCTGTTATGTATGAAATGTATTACATTACAAAAATAAACGAAAAATAGCTCTTTAAACTATGAATTAGGCCTGTAACGCATTAAAATTCAATTAAGGTCAGTTTTCACTAATTAAACAGTAGCTTATAAAGTCCGACCAAAAAGGGTCTAACGGAAGAATGTAATCCACGCTTGAATAATAACAGGCGGTCTAAGAAAATATTATGCTACGTTTGCTACGGTGCTACAATATAAATGTGCTACGATGCTACGGAGCTACGGCCTAGTGAAATCAGATGTGAATCCAACTCATATAGGGTTCTGTATAGAAATTTGCGAGTCTAATATTACTTATATTACGTTACTTGTCTGTCTGTCTGTATGTCTGTTTAATTTTTACAGAGCGACTTTTAATGAAGAAAAAACTTGAAATCATTCAACTTAGGTATTATGAACCTAGTACACACAAAATACCAATATACTTTTTTATTTTAGGTAAAAAGTTTTCCAAGTAAAAAGTTTTATTCAAAAATAAAACAAGCTTTTACATACATTTTTTTACCGATTTATAAAAACACGAAAGTAGTGAACAGTAAAAAAAGAAAAAAAAATTGACGTAGAATATATTTAGGTATTATTTTTATACCTATTCTTTTCATACATTATCACGGCTTGTATTAAGCTGCCAAGTAATTAAGTAATACACCAACGTAATAGTTGTGAATTCGTGTCACTAAAAGCATTTATCTACGCACGTGATTTTTGTGAATTACGTATAATTTTGGCAAAGTTCGACCAAGTCCTCAATTGGTACAAAGTTCAAAAACTTGTACCAAATTAATGTCCGTTGACAAAGTCCCTATAATAACCCTACTAATCAGTTAATTACTATATTTTAGAAGAAGTAAATGAAGGGTTAATACTGCGTCAGAAGGGGTTTAATGCTTTTCGACCTCTATTGTAAGTCAGATTCCTTGGTACGCTCTACAGCCCAAACGACTTGATGGATTATAACTTGAGAATTGTTATTAGATTTGTCTACTGAAAAAATGACACAGGCTATAAAATATTTAAATATGACTTAAAAAATAAAATATTGTTTAAGCAGTCGGATTTTTTATTTTACGTTAAAGACATAGACGAAAAAATTTCTAGACTGAGACTTCGGAATAAATGAGCGTAGTGAAAAAAACATAACGTACTTGTCAATTGATAACGTTTCCCAGTACATCGTAAAAAACAACAAAAAAATTACTTATTTTTTTTTGTTCTGAAGACTCTGTCCATAGATTTTTTGGTCTGAGATTAAAGATTATTAAATTATTCTTCAAATTATTATGTACAACGAGTGATCCCAGATTCGATTCCCGGCTGGGCATAACGCAGTGAATATAATCTTAGTTTATGAGTAGGTGTGTCTAAACATTATTTATTAAGACTGTACATAGAACAGTTACGCGATACTTCTTGTACGCGAACTACTAGAAGTTTCTCTCCTCTAGACATAATTTTACGATAATATTGTGGTTCTACCCTCAAGTTTGGAACAACCAATTACTTCTTGTTAACTAAATAATGAAGCGTTCTATGCTGTACTAACTTTGCGCTTTACAAATACTATGCGGAAACTGATGTTCTATTAAGTATTAGAATAGTGGCTATTGGTATATTCGACCGGCCCTCGCTTCGTTTCGGTGTACTTTTTACCTGTTATCCCGCGGTAACAAAAAGTTTCTCTAAAGTCTGGGCCCACCCTTCAATAGTAACATTTGATAGAACGTTGGATAGGGCTTTTTAAGTGGAACATAAGTTACTAATAGAACTATGGTCAAATCTTAGTACTTTCGGAGATACGACTTTCTTTCTATTCTTCATCGATATTTTTAAGGTAAAATGGTAATTATATATGTATTTCACTTTAAAACAAAAGGGAATTACCTATTATTCAAGTTAGGCATCAACGACAATAACATAATTTTAAAAACCCGCGGCGATCACGAATGGTTACTATCTCCCAACTCCTAGGTACCAAATTAAAGAAATTGTGTGAGCGCAACTTCCTACAGTTCTAGGTGAGGAACAAGCAGATAAGTGCTGTAGGTTTTACTTTGGCTATTGTTTATCTTATATTAAAGTAAACTTCGGTTAATAATTGCTTAGATTGAGCAATTATTCACTTCTATTGCAGTATAATAGTAAGTATAACTCCGAAAGTACTAACTTTTGACCTTAGTCTTAATAATAAGTTTTATTCTGCATAAGCATACCTATTTATTTATGAGTGTCTTATTCCTATTGAGAGGTGGGCCCATCATTACTCATTGTCCTTTTAATACCTTTTGATAGTGGTCTGATTTAAACAAAATAAAACATAAGTAGGTAACGCTCTTATTTAGAATAATGAATGTATTTCATCTATTGTTCTGTCAAATCAGCCGTTTTGTCGTGATGTTCTTTCAAACACACTGACAAATAGAGCTTTTTACTTTCAGGTGTGCAGGTTTCCTCATGATGTTTTCCTTCACCGTGCCAAGTGATAATTAATTTATAATAGGCACATAACTTAGAAAATTAGAGATACGTGCCGGGAATCGAACCCTGGAACTCCAGTTCAGGAGACTAACATTCAAACCACTAGGCCATCACTATTATAAAACTTTTTGATGCAAATAGAAAAACAGGGATTTTATAGTTTTAAATTGTATTTCCCACACCTTGCTTTCGAGTACTGGCCTAATGATCCGTATGCAGAAAATGTGAAATTGCATTTCAATTTTAAGCTTTAACGCTTAGTAATAAAGACCATAACGGTTAGTCATTGTTGGATATTAGCACGAAGGTGGATTGCAAATACGTTTCCGGATATTCTTATATTTATTGGAAATTGTGCTGCAGTTTAGGTTTTTACCTATTTTAAAACAGATCGGTGCAAAGTACTGAAGCGGGGGTTTTGTTACTCGTTTACCATGTTATTATAAGTTAAAAGTTGATAAACAGACGACTAAAAAATTTGATCTTAAAACGTATTGAACGTAAGCTAACTCACGAGCAATGCTTTTGTTAAATTAAGTAGTTAAGAAGTTAAAAGGGAGGAATGAACATTCATACCTAACCTACATGACGAGCAAATCTATATTAAAAAAGTAAGTAGGTAAGAGAACACAATTTTTACAACAGAGAAGTGATAGGAAAGTGAAGTTTTTTTATCCCCAAAATGAGTTTTTAAGTAATACGTAACAAGTTTTTTAAAGATTTTAACCCCCTTCCCCTCATGTAACGCCCCGTAACATGTTTCTGTACTCCCTCCCTAAACGTGACGTAACAAACAAAGACCATTTTTATCTAAAAATGTTGCCATTTTACCGAGTTAGAGGAATTATATTCCCTACTTTGTTTTTCGTCAAAAAATAATGTGTTATAAATTTACGTACGCGTATGTACATACGTAACGCATTATTTATCCCCCTACCTCCTATGTATTGTATAACATATTTACAAGACCTCCCCCCCCAAATTGCGTTGCGTAACGGTAACGTAACGCTGCATAACATTAGAACAGCTCTAAAGGATAAAACTAAATCGGTACGATGATGTATTGTAAGCTCTATACAACTACTTTATTGAGTAGGTACCTACATCATAAATATCAGTTTGTTTTATGAGTTGGTTAAATCACATTGCTATTGGTTGTCGTACATATCTCAAGCATTTAGCAAATAGCTTGAGCATAACTGTATTTCGGTTGACCATCGAACGTGGCATTGAACGCTAGTAGCTATTCTGAACGTCCATTACGTATTCCTTTACAAGTAAGATTTGAATGTATTATAAAATTACAAGTATACTTAGTTTTTTAACTTGTCTTATTTTTAAAACAAGAGCAATTAATTTTCAAAGTAGTTGTTGAGAATAAAATTCGAAATCCAAATTCATAGAGTTATCAATGATTTACAAGAGTTACATTATACAATGACGTGTTAGGTAGTACCTCTTTTGATACCTATTCCTGTCTGGCGATGAATACCTATACCTAATCTAAATTTTAAAATTTGAATATAGGACCTGTCGGAAACCCATCTATTCTTCCATTCCATTTACGGTATGAAATAGTTATGAGGCAGTTTATTTTACATCCTAATATTTTTTTATATCTTTCCATGCACGTATTACGGTTTATCAGTTAAAGTAAACCTTTAATGTACTTACTCTCTTTTTCCGAATAAAATTATATTCAGTATACGTTTATCTATCGTGGTTGTCTCCTTTTCTACCCCTCCCTTTCTTGGGATACTACCCCATTGGAGGGGATAAGTGAGTATCTTTCCCACTGCAAGATTTCGACAGAGAAAACGTTTTGCATAAAACAACATTGCATTGCTATTCATCAGATTTGTAAGTTGTAAGCTCAACAACTAGCGAACAGCATGCATTTCAGCTATTGTTTTGTGTACTAACCTTTACCTTACTTTGTGTATTTAAATTACCTCAATCGTGAGCTAAATGTAACTAAATTAAAGATTATGTAACGAATAAGCTTTTGTTAAGTAAATCAAACCTGTTATTTCAACACTGCGATAGCAGGTAATTGTTTTACAAGCGTTCGCGTGTTTGTGTACTATTTAAAATTAACTACAGTATAAATACTTATACTCCATAACTCTCACTTATAATTGTTAACAATAATTAACCCTTAACCCGATCGGCTCTAAACCTGACAGCTTAACGACCGGTAACAATAATTAAACCTTAACCCGACAGCATGACGACCTGCCGCGACGGATCGAATATGAAATGTCACTCGCCATCCGCGTTGACTCTTTTATACCCTAAACATGGAGTCAATTGAAGTCCTCTTAAATAGTTGGCTTCTTTTTGAGAAAGTTGCCAACATAATGTAGTCTATCTATTGTATGCTAGTGTAGTATGCTGTATCCTAAACCCTGTCATTATAATAGGACTCCCATATACGAGGTCATCAATAGGACTGTGAAAGGTAACTGTAATAAATTAATTTCATCTTGTTATTGTAGTTGTATTGTTATTTAATTGTTAAAGTTTTGACTTTCATTAAGTGAGTCATTAGCAAGTTTGACTTTGATGACGATTGTTGGCGAAGACAGATGAATATAAATAAACAATTATTTATCAGAAAGTCTGTTTCTAGGACCTATATAAGACTTACAAGACTGTTATAGGACTATTAAGACTGTAATAGGACTATTTCTGGACATATTAATAGTATTATATATTATTCCTAGACTTTTAGACTTTTTAATGGAATTTTTTGATGTAAAATTCACTATTTTCCGCGAGTAATCGTCTTTTAGACAAACAGTCGGCTTTGCATGCTTGTTTAATAATCAAATACAATAAAAACCTGTCGTGTTAAGTTCCCCTAAGTGTAGGAGGACCGGATTGAGTTCAACAACTCGATTACTAGACGATATCTCAACTTGGGCAACTGTATACGTACGAGCGTCTTGTTATCCATCACGAGGGACCCTTGAAATTCTCTTGCAAAAGTTTATAGAGGAACTAACTATATTTTCTCTAAAGATTAGTGCATTAAGGTGTGTGCTATGTATGTCCTATTGCCATAATATACATAATTTAAAAATGTATTTTTGATTTTTAGATAGGTGAGAATAATAAATTGAAATCATACGTAGTGTTTCGTTTTTTAAAGCGAGAATTAAGTTTTTCGATCGTCAAAAGATTAGTTAATCTTACTAAGACTTAGTAAGACAGATTCAGTGTCTAACTTCGATCAATTAATAGTGAAACAACATGGAAATCGCGCTTTGAATTTCCTGATTGAATATCGAGATTTGAAACTGAATATCTTGTATATCTTGTAAGCCATATCTTTAGGTCGATAGTACCTTTAGGTCGTCGACAATCGAATTCAATTCAAAATTCTAATTCAAAATCATTTATTCATATAGGTATTAATAATATACTAATACACGTAATCAATTCAAAATCATTTATTCATATAGGTAGGTATCAATGATACACTAATGTACGTAATTTTTTTTAATATACCCCCGGTTCGTAAACGTGCTTTGATATGGAGGTGAAGAAAGGGAAAAGAAACTCCCCCGCACATCTTTTTAAAAAGGAATAACAATACAATAATTTTTATTACAATTTTTTTTTCTAACCTGTACGTAGGTAATTGGATACAGAACTAATCATAGCCATGTATCTTTATCATTATACACTTTTCATTATGGTATCATGTATGCCTTACCAACAAGTTGTGTTTTATTCACTCATTCAGCTTGCGGAATTCAAGAAGTTTGTTAAGGTAAACATTGTCACATTATCTTCGGAGTTGTTAATTAGTCCTTCAACTCGAAAATTTCATAATAAATCATTACCATTGTGCACTTGTACAGACTTACGAATAACTTCACCACGCAATTCTCGCTCTTATATCTGTTACATAAGGTCTCAATTGCAATTTTATTTGCCTCATTATCTTCGCAATTGTGTAAATAAACAATATTAAGTACCAACGTATTTTATCACAATAGTTATATTACTGTGTTCATACTTAAGGGCCGTAATTTTCATGTGAACTTGATTATTTTAATAAGCTTCTCATGAAAAGTTCGCTTGCGAATGAATTGTCGTTTTTCAGTATACATCGCAAGTGTTGATACCGGTATCCAACTATACCGGTTAGACATTATATTCTCGACGTATTACACAAAACCGGTATTGACTTTAACGGATACATTTTTAATTGTTCTTGCTTATTGTAGGTAACTAATTCCTTGACCTTTACCTATCCGGTGGTGTGATTTATTTTGGATGTGCACAATAGATTCGAAACTGCAATGCCAAATTGTATCCCCTGATTTTGTTATCATTAGGTTTTTAGAATTGTCCCATTAGCATTAGGTTTTAAGGTTTGTAGAATATGGTAGCAAATTTAAAGATGTTTTCACGTCAATAAGCTTAGTTACCTAATGTAAGGTAAAAGTTATTCAATACGGTATTTTCAGCCATTACAAAGGGTGGTCGGGCTTAGTCAGAAACAGATATTATGCGGTAGGTCTTGAAAGCTAAGAGGTATACATAATTACATCTTGTCATTAGCAGTACTTATTTAGTTATATCTTATATCTCCAGTACAATGGATATTAGGGATACAATGTAATTAGGTCTCTTTAATGTTATTAATTAGTAGCCGGGTGTCATTTGACTCCAGTTTAGCACAGTTCAGTTTAGTTGAGGGACAGAGAGAGGACACTAATTTATTTATTTACTAGACGACACCCGCGAAAGAGTAGAATAAAAATATTGGACGTATCCCAAGGGAACCTATTATTAGGGTAAAATCTATTCAATGTCCTATTCCTGCATGCAAACTATCTGTGTGCTAAGTTTCAGCTTAATCCGTTCAACGGTTAGAGCGTAAAGGACTTACTAACATCCATACAAACTTTCACATTTATAATCTTAGTAGCATTCTTTATTGAATCCGAAAGAGTAGATAGTACACAATTGATGAACTTAATGCTAAATAGCATTCTCTAACAGTTAACCTACAGGTGTGCAGAGAATGGTTACGGGCCGTATAAACTACGAATTGATATTTTATTAAGTTTTTAAAAATGAGTATTATATTCCTTCTATAAAAGTTTATACAATAAACATAAAATTACAAATATTTTTATCCATTATATAAAATCAGTTAGTGTAGGTAAGTTTGTCACTGAAGTTCTCCTAAACGGTTGGAAGGATTTCAACAATATTACCACACTCGGACCCGGTAGGTGGCGCTCTTGTCAACACTCTTCAAGGGACCAGCTAATCTATTAGAGTAATTGAAACGCCGTCATTGCAAAAGTTATCCAATGTTATGGGCATTTCAAAGTTACTTGAAAATACGTGTTCCGACTACGTATTTGTAATCCACTAAGGTATCAAACTATAAAAAATAAAGTACATTGAAGAACGTCTGCCAGTTTCTTTAATGTAAAAGACTGTAATATTTATTATAAGGTAAGGTGGGGTAAGACTAACACACGGGGCAAGACTAACACTGTCTATTATCTCGATACGTATAGCTCAAATACGAAATTCTTCCAGTCTGTAAGATAGAACAAACGTAATAATGTTCTCGGCTAAAACACACACATGTCGTTTCTTCAAGTGCATATCGAGATAATAGACAGTGTTAGTCTTGCCCCGTGTGTTAGTCTTACCCCACCTTACCTTATACATAATTGTAAGTATACGTATTATAGTACCTATAAAGTTTATTACATTACAGTTGACCAAAAGATGAGCAGCCCCTCGAAAATTCAGGTAGCGGCTAAAAAAACAGACGCCCGTAAAAATTTATACGTTTTGTTTTTCTCATAATTGAAACGGGTAAAGTTCATTCATTAAAATTGATGTTAAGTGGCTTTGCGGCCAGTTGTACTGTAAATAACCCATGTTGTCTACTTTTTATTTTTCTCTTATCACTTTCGATCCCTTACGGCTATAAATTAAGAATTAAAAATAACCCCCCCACTCAAACAGTGTCAATCAAGTTATCAATATTCTATTTCAGTGCGCTATTTTGTTTTGAAACCCTACTAGAATATTTGCAGACATTCGATTATTGTTCCCTACTCTCACCCCCTACAACATTTAAAAGACTCAACCGATTTTCATCAAACATGTCTAAGAACACTCGCAGATAAGTTACCTTTAATAAAAAAAAATTGAAATCGCTTCATCCGTTCGAGAGCTACAAAGCCACAGACAAACAGATACACCCTCAGATATGTCAAAGTTATAACACCCTCTTTTTGCGTCGGGGCTTAAAAACTAGACCTAAACTAAGTATTGCATTTAATTTTGTGTTAATGATACGAGTAGAGTTAAACGAAAAATCAAACACAAAACATACAACTAAATCCATCTGAACATCCATTTGAACATACAACTCCATCTAGTGTAAAACACTAGTAAACAGTAGTCACATACAGTGTGAATTATACGTTCTATTTGTGAAATTAGTTCTAAATTAGAACTGCTGTAATAAGTAAGTAACTCCATCTATCCTTGAGTACCAGCCAACTTCTGTTCAGGGTGAATTCTACAGACACCACAGACCCAAAAAAAAAAGAGTAGACAGAGCTATAGTATACAATTGCGACAAAATAGGTGACGCACAAAAATCTATTATTCTACTACTGAGCGGCTGGCTTCATTATGATTGAGCTGCTACATAATTAAACTTCGTCACTTTTCGGCTGGAAGACTCTGTCTATTCTTTTTTGTAGGTCCGTGACTTACCTACATTTAAGGTAAGGTGGGGTAAGACTAACATACGGGGCCAGACTAACACTGTCTATTATCTCGATACGTACGGCTTAAATACGAAATTCTTCCAGTCTGTAAGATAGAATAAACGTAAATGTTCTCGGCTAAAACACACACAATCATGTCGTTTCTTCAAGTGCATATCGAGATAACAGACAGTGTTAGTCTTGCCCCGTGTGTTAGTCTTACCCCACCTTACCTTATATTTATTTCGTAATGTTTTGAATATTTATTTCCGAAGAATGAGTAAGTACCTATTGAATGTCCTTTCGAGCAATTATATCTGAGTAACTCCATTATTTTAAGCTATCTAATCTAATAGCTCCGCTAATGCCACTCGATGTGAGGCGTAGCAGATAAAACGGTAATAAGCACTTTGACGAATAACCGATACCAATTCCATGTATGATTAAGTAACCTTTATTTACTGAAAGCCGACAAACGAATTAAAGGCCTTCGTTGGTATTGACTACTCTTCATGGTCGTTGACTATAGAAATCAGTAACACTAATAACATCACCAATAAAAGACTCAAAGGCCACGAAATTACTTAGACTATCAAATTTATAGGTGACTGCTAGTGCCAAAAAAAACTTGAGCGCATTCGAGCGTCGACACGTTAAATCGTGTTTCCCGATTGTTGTCGTTGGATAGTCGTTAAGACATGTCGAGTCTTTTGAATGCCATAAAAATTAACAATACTTGTGTGGATCACTAACCCGTCCGTCACTCCTCACTGGAGTAGCGTGATGGATCATTTTAACCTCCTCTGTACTTGTGCTCATTAATCCATTAATAGGTTAAGGCCATATCAAATTAGTGGCAAATACTAGTCAAAGGTTATGTGGTAACAGTCTGAAGTTGCATAGAGTACTTATCTTGCATCTTAATCAAGTTTACTAGAGGAAATAGTTGAGTCAAGACAGCGCTTCAAGCTGAGTGCCAATCATGACGAAGACATAGTTAATTTGAGGCGATGGATAATTGCTTACGAAATCATCGTGTATCGGTAGTTATGTATTAGGTGTAATACACTTTAAGCAAATGGTATAAGATTGAATTTGCTTTGAGCGGTCTGTAGGTAACTACGTGTGATGTGACATTAAAAATGGAAACTTCAATGAGCTTTTTTTGTAGATTGTAGCGAGTAATGCATGATATTGGCATGTAAGTACATGTAATTTTTGTGTTTGCATTATTTTTTATTGCTGCTTCTCTCCTATTCATCTTAGCGTGATGTTATATAGCCTTCCTCGATAGATGGACTATTTTACACTAAAATAATTTTTCAAATCGGTCCAGTTGTTCCTGAGATTAGCGTCTTCAAACAAACAAACTCCTTAGCTTTATATTATTAGTGTAGATATTAGACATACGTTAGTTAGGGCGTTAAAAAACGTGTACAAACAGTGTGCAAATAATCTAAATTGACCGGCTTACTCCGGATAGTAGGTACTCGATAAACTTTTTTTGAGGCCTAAGGTACTTTAATTAGGTTTTTATAAGGGCTTTATTCTTTCACTTGTCCCTACTTAATACTTTAATCATGTCCAGTAGGTACACAATGTGTGTTTAATAGAATAACCCACTCAAAATAATACGTACTCCCGGATAAGTGATTATAGCGGCACCCTTGAGATTTATCCTGAGGATTTCTGAAGCAAAAAATAATTTACTACAAAAATGGAGACCCGCAGGTCAGTCTATTAAATGAAATCGCGTTTCTTTGGTACGTGTCGAACATTGAGCTGACAACACACTGAGCACAATGTAGTAACTAATCTTCTAATCTATACAACTAAATAAAATTGAAGTGTCTGTTTGTAATATTTAACTAGTCGCTTTTTACTAAATGCATACACACGGTATGTATTCACGGTAGGTACACATACCAAAGTAATTTTATTTTTTATTTTTGTCTGTCTGTCTTTTTGATCTGATTGATTGAGGGGACTTTCGCTGGCGGAAAGCTGATATAGTAAGGAGTAACTTAGACTACTTTTTTACCTTCGTTTCAACGTAGGTTTACCGAAGCGAGGCGAGGGAGTGTGTGTATAATATATTTGAAAATAAACTACAAGGTGTTAAGAAAAAAAATAATTTTCTTGGAAAACGCTGAAGTAATCTCGCTACGTTACGTAACATTTGCACGTGCTTTGCATTTGCATAAACTTAAATTAATTATTAGATGTTTTCATTACCTACATTTTCTCTCGCAAGTAACATTAAATACATCATATTGTTACTAAATACAAAAATTTATTCACTTTATCGGCAAATTCTGTCTGAAATAAATGTTTTATTGTTACTATTAAGTCTCTGCCCAGCTACCTTAATTAGAAAGTAAAAAATAAAATTTATTTGAAAGTAAAATTTATTAATGTACTGAATAACACTCGTTTTATTTTTCAGGTAGAAAAGCATTAAAAAAAATCATGCTTTAAAATTTTTTCCTGCTGTCAACAGTCCGTAATTACAGCCGTGAAATATTAAACAAGTGCAAAATTAATGGAATAATGATGTTTAAGTGTACCTGAAACTTAATTTGTCATTCAGTCGCCCACTTGTTGCGAATTGGGTTAAAATGGAATCGGCGAGTATTTTACGTGGAAGAATTTTATGTTGCGTTAATACTGAAAATAGACACGTTTATTATTTCATCAGTAACCGTTACTGTATAACTTCAAATAAAATCAGTAACGACAGTCATAGAAGTATTGCTAATCCCATTCTCAATCGAGTTAAATATTTATGGTCATTCTTCTTGCAATTTGAAGGTCTAATTCTATAGTTTTAAGTCTCTTGTTTAAAATATAACTAGTTTTAAGTAATCAAGTTATTTTCCGCATCTAAAATTACGGTCGACAATAATAATAATAACGCTATACGCTATTCTCTCATAGCCTCACACTAGGATTCCCTGTGTCGTGTGTGCCATGGTCGACAGAAACACACAAACATACACCCGGACTGAGAACAGAAATTTAAATTCATCATTTAAATTTCGGCCGTGCTGGGAATCGAACCGAGGACCCTTTGAACGGTGATCCGGCGTGGTAACCATTGCGCCATACGGGTCGTTAATACCAAGTAGATGTGTTTTTCTATACAAAAATTTACTTTTAAACTCTCCCTAATCTCTATCTAGTTGAAATAAAGTGTAAATATAATTTAAAAGTGTCTTCCTCCAAAACCATGTTATGACAACCCATAATCTCAAACAGAAGTAATATAGGTCTTCTATCAACTTTCGGGTCAAAATTCAATATTATTTGTTAGTATAAAGCTCAGCTATTATTGAAGCAATGATAATTATTATGTGATTACGGCTGACCCAAAATTATATAGCAATTTGTTGGGAACAATGTCCTATTAGGAAGTAATGGAAAACGGAATTATAAAGCGCTCTTACAATTCAACGTCAATCAACGATCAATTAGAAGTGATTCAACTCCATTACTATTAAAACTCTATTAAGTTTAAATCCAACAATGCCATTGATTTATTCATAGAGGACCCGTTCTGTGGTTGAAGTTTGACCGTAACTCACTATCTCAAACAATAGAATATACGCGTTTGGCTGGTTAATGTCAATCTCAACTGTCTGTCAACGGGATCTTCCCATGACATATTTATACTACTAATAATTATAAAGCTGAAGAGTTTGTTTTATTGAACGCGCTAATCTCAGGAACTACTGAACCGATTTGACAAATTCTTTTAGTCTAAGATAGTCCATTTATCGAGGAAGGCCATAGGCCATATAACATTACGTTAAGATGTATAAGTGAGGTGCAGCAATAAAAAATATTTCAAAAACGGGAAAAATATGCGGGTGGAGCCGCGGGTGATTGCTAGTACACATATAATAGATTCGTGGTATTGTTATATTTTATTTTCCAAATAAAATGTAGCACAATATTTTAAATTAAATATAGCTTCTTAGTGTTCACCATAAACGTTAACTATGCAAATTTCAACCCTTACATACCTGCATTTTTAAAAATGTACTCTCGAATTTCTCCCTTCACGAATGAATATAAAGATAAGTTGGTCCTATAGGTTAAAGTCAGACAGAATACGAGTCGTCATTGAAGGGTTATTTAGAAGTAATAAACGTTTAATCCAATGTCAATTCATAAAACAATATTCAACTGAGTAAAATTTATTTTATTAAAGTCTTTTCGTAACCCTACACAATTCAGGTGTCTGAAACTATTGGTTCAGGCAAAACACTTTCAGTTTGAAAACATTGCCTTTTTGAGTACACTGTAAACATTCTCGCATTTCAAGACGGGACAACTTTGACACTGACGGATCTCAAATTTACTTACAGGGTTGAATGGCTTACTTCTAAACTTGTTAACTAACTCTATAATAAATTATATTTTTACAGGTCTTTGCAATTTCCAAGTTTCGTAGTCAACTTTAGGAGTCTTTTTAGTGATTCTATAAATAGGATTGTAACATTTTTGAGCGTGTATGTCTATTTCTTTGGCACCTTACACAGTCTAAACGGCTTACCAAATAATGCATCATAAACCTTTGTAGTATCGTTTAAAATTAAGCTGACCGCATACGTCCGTAGTTTTCCATCCCGAATTTATACTGACAGTACGGAAAAGCAGGGCTAAAAGAGCTTGGGGTAACTTATGTTTATTGCGGAGTAAAATGTTCTGCATAAATCATTCATTTTTTGTTACAAGATCTTGTACTTGGATAACAATTTATATAAAAACTCATCGCTCAGCCTACGTTCATAAAAATTGTATAAAACAACAGGTTATATCAACTGGAGTTTCCTCTGCGTATCAACCCTGTATGAATCATTTAAAAAGATTTGTTCGGAGTGGTCCGTACAAGTGAATGTTGTATTTTGTTAGGGTTGCCTATCTGTTTACTTAAGTAGGAATTTGTTTAGTCAGGATTAGATCAAAGGTTCGGTTTCTATAAGTTATTTATTTTCGTTTATACCCCAACTTGTTTACTGCCTGACAAGGGTAGTTCTAGGTATTCGTTAGTAGGAAATGTATTTTAAAGGAATCCTACTTATAAGTTAGTCACGTAAGTTTAAAAATAAGGAATATAATTTAGTAATGGTATGTTAATTATTAATTAAGTTACTCACCTTCAAACGTTGCAGTTGGCCGAGGATTAAAACTTGTAAAAAAATGTACCTAACTTCTTTATTGAATAAGCATATTAAAAAAATACTAATATTATAAAAGTAAAAGTTTGTAAAGATGTTTGGATATTTGGATGTTTGTAAGTCTACACTCTAGCCGTTGAAAGGATAAAGCTGAAACTTAGCACACAGATAGTTTGCATTCAGGATAGGACATAGGTATATGATAGATTTTATCCCGATTATCTATTGGTTCCCTTGCGATACAACCAATATTTTTTTTAAACTACTTTTTCACCGAAAAAACAAATACAGAATATAACAATGACAGAATAATAACATCAAAAAAAAAGAAAATCAACACGAATATTTTATTTGATCTTCAACACCAATCAAAAAACCACACACATTGAAGTTAATCTACTATATTAAACGCTTTCATGAAAAACGATATGTGGTTTACGGCATAAAACGTAGGAGGGCAGATTGTTTCATCTTGATTATACCTAAAACCCTGAACTTCATTTTTCAAAAGATTTATGTATATACATCGTCATACGTCTACCGTCAGGGGGCTTTTTTGACGTCAGAAAAACAGCGCCCTATTTTATTATCTACGTTATTTTCGATAACGAAGCGATTTGTATGAATAAAAGCAGTTTTAGTTCTCTAGTTTGTAAACTGTTGAGTTAGAGTTGGTTCCATTCCCCTTCGGGAAAGATGACGTTTAAATGTAATAACGTATCTGTAAAAATGAAAAATAATATATAATACTGCATACCTACAGTGAGAATGTTCACAATACTATTTTCCGTGTATTGCCATTAATGTGTTTATGAATATTGTATCACATTAAATCAAAGATAACAATCGATCAAAGTTAATCAATGTATTTAATAAGGTTAAAAATACATAAAAACCGGTCAAGTGCGAAACGGAATCGCGCGCTAAGGGTTCCATAACCTATGACCTATAATGAAACTTATGACCCATTGAAGGGCGGTCCAGAAGTCAACTAATGAGCCGTATGGATCATCAAACAAAGACGGATCTAGTTCTATTCTATTCTAGAATGTTTCACCAAATGAATAGATTACTTTCCCACCTTTAATTTATTTTTAAAAGCTTCCTGATTAATTAAATTTGCTAGCGAGCAAATGTTAGTGAGTTTATTTTGTATTAGCGTATATTTTTATAACGTAAGTGAAGATAAACAAGACGGGAGATTCAAAGGTTTTCACGAATTTATTTAGAATTCCAGGTCACATTATTATCACTATTCCTGGCATAATGAAGTAGCTCCTACTACCGAGTAGCTTTTAGTCAAATGGACTTAGATAATGAGAGCGCTATGCTATGACTAAATTCAATTTTAAATCATTTATTTCGTCTTAGGAACTAATAGCTCACTTAACGAATGTCAAAAATTTATAATTCAAATAACAAATAAAAAATAAGGAGAAAAAAAAATTTACATCATTAGATTAAAAAGTTCCTAAAGTCTCGTTAGACGATCCCTACTATATCATCGGCTTTATAATACAGATACATTGTACTTAAGCCTAAGTAAGCTAGTGTCGGCCGGGAGGAAAAAAAGCCGGAAGAAAAAAACTCCCGGTACTCTTTTAAAGAAAAAAGGTAGATGTTATGTTACTATGCTTGGATTAAAACAGTTTAAGTTTAATTACATTTGTTTAAAATAATAAATACCTATAATACGTGAGACATTTTAAATTATCATGTAAAATGTGATAGTAAAGTACTTTATTTCGTCAAATTCTAACGCTAAGTTTCGGTAAATTTTAAAGTGAATTTTGTAATTAGGGCTCTCATGTGGGCAGGGGGCCCTAGGCAGGGGCCCTAGTGGGTCTTTACAGGAAAAACGGAACTTCTTACATATGACATCAGGTGTATGCAACTTGTAAACAAACTGCTAACATTTATTTGAAGCAGTTTAGAGATATTTATCTATCTATCTATCGAGGCGTAACGTATTCGATATGTTACATACAGGAAATAAGTTGTACATTTCCAGATAAATTGTATTCACTTTATCAAATCGGTCTCTTATTTGTAAATGCACACACGCTGACCTGAAATATTGGTCCTATATTACTTACGATTGGAAGAAGTTTATAAACATACATGGAATTTTTGTTTAAAAAAGCTTCTTATAATGATAGAAAAGGACAAAAAAATAGGAAAATAGGAGGGAAGTGTTTTTCGAGCGCATATTTTTATATTATTATCTACAACTCAAATGTCTGACTAGGTACGACACTTATAAGGTGGCATAGAATCCGTCTCTATCATGGAAATGACGTAGGCTATAATAAGCATATCATTTTTTTAATAAGTAAAACGTCTCCCATTTTTGGACTATAATTTAATGCTTCACGTTTTGAAACATGAAATTCTATCGAAAACTTAATTAGAAGCATACTTATTTATTCGCTGTATTACTTACCCGAAGCACTATAACTTCTAAACAAGCTGTGCTTGCAATTGATCTGAACTTTCAATAAATTCTGCTGCAGTTGAAAGTTACTAATAATTTGCTGTTACAAGTGTGTGTGGGTGGTATAT
>LGAG01000047.1:606120-627665 GCA_001278395.1 Lerema accius | reverse complement strand
AAATAAATTAAACTTTATACACTTTCATTGACTGTGAGCTTATAAAAGCTAGTTAAGCTCTAAGCTTTCAACGGGAGTGTAGTGAGTGATTAATCTGACAATAAAACTGTTGTCAGCTAGAGTGTGCGAGGAGCTTTATTGGTTGCTATCGTGTTTATTAGATGTCAAGTGCTTGTCGTAAAGTTAGAAGTATTGGTAAGTATTGTAGAATAATTAGCACTAAAATGGTTGCTCTATGGTTGAAATTAAACTATAACCCATTATTTCAAATCCTACTTCCTATTAATATCCTACTAATATTATAGGTAAATGTGAAAGTTTGTGAAGATGTTTTGATGTTTGTTAGTCCTTCACGCTCTAACCGTCGGATTAAGCTAAAACTTGGCACACAGATAGATCACATCCAGGAATAGGACTAAAGATATCTTTATCCGATTGTAGGCTCCCTTGGGATTAATCCAATATATTTTAAAATCTATGTTCGCAAATAAATAAATTTTAATTCGAAAGTTGCGTGTCTCATAGCTGGCCTCAGAGGAAACTCGGATTAAGCTTCGTATTTAGTAAACTTAAGGAACATTTTTAACAAAACAACTTAAGGTACATTTTTAAGGTATATTTTCTAACGTTTATTATCCGGTAGACCGACAGTCTGTCATTTCATTACGCGAAAGCCACTGAATAGATTAAGATGATACTTGGTATATAAAATTTATATTTTTATTACAATTCTTTGTTATTTTGTAAATAAATGTTTGTATTCTCGTGGGATATCGGATAAAAGTCTGTTCAAATTTCTTTGGACTTGTAGGTAAATATTATTTAGTCATCTTTTTGCTACTGTAATAAATAATGGCGTTTCTTATTCTTTGAAATAGACAAATCAACTCCTTGGAGAACAACAGAAATTTTTTTAAACGTAAATTTTTTGAAGGTAAATTGGATTATAATGTTCTTTTTACCTCCGGTTATTGATCTCAGTTCTAAGTAAATCTAGCCAAGTATAATCCCAGAGTAGGGATCGAGTTTTACCTGCTATAGACAAAGGATACACAGACGAACAGAAATTTTAACTTCATCATTCAAATTTCTGCCTCACTGGGATCAAACCCAGGACCTTTTTAAAGGCGAAATTTATTTCTTCATAACATGCGTAGTAGCATTCTTGTATTGCTGAGATTTTTTTTTACTTTTAATTTACAGTCCTTTCACTTGTCCCATTTAGCACGCACTTTTACGTAAACTTTGTAACGGAAATCACATTTTCATGTTGTTTAAACTTTCAATGTTTATGTGATTTCTTCCCTTCAATATCACATGCTAAAATATTCACAAAAACTTTGATAATGAATGTTTTTGTTTTAAAAATGAGACAAGTGAAAAGAATCTGACTGTATGAATAAAATTATCCAACCTACATAGTTATTCTTTATACCTAACCATTAGTAAAAATAATCGCATTTGAGTACATTATTCAGTCTTTGCTAAACAGCTAACCAACGTCATAATCGGTTATGACCATGACTCGTTTGCATATTAGGAGCATTTATTACAAAAAAGGGTTAATAAAAACCGGGAATCCCGTGATTTGGTATCGGTATTAAAAGCAGGTGACGTGCAGAGATAACACGAGGATACCAGAATGATTTATGACAGGAGGTTCATTAGCTATGGACAGAGCGACTGATTTAGAAATATTGAAACATTGACTACGATATGTGCAGATATATTTTGATTTATTTACCGTGTGATCGGTTACTGGTATAGCAGCGATAGGTTTGAACGCTGATCTCCAAGTAGAAGTTCCTGGGTTCAAACCTGGCACACACCTTTAATTTTCAAAAAGTTACCTGCGTATTCGAAAATAATTACGAATTGCGTTCAAAAGCTAAAAGGTGACTTGCGTGAAAAAATATTAAGAAAAGTACCTATATGAAAAAAAAATTTTGAATTTTATTTCAAAGGTCATTAGGTTTAATTTAAATCTGCGAGCATAAGCCTACTTGTTGATCATTCCTCAACGTGTTAACTGCCTTCTACAGTCACCCCACAATAAATTATACGCTTGAGCTAAAAACTTTGAATTGAGGTCCATGTTAGAACACACGGCGTAAACGTCAAGCGATACTATATTTTTTAATGGTTTTAAGGTAGCAAACGAGCTGACAGTGCCACCAACCCCTGCCGCCCTTAGATATCGTAACTACCTTCGAGTAGGACTAAGGGGGGACTGTTAGTTGGTTAGTAGGTCCTGTTAGTAATAGATGTTAGTGAGAATATTAGTTGTTTTTAATTCGTTAGTGTAGGGACCGTAGAAGTTTGTATATAAAATATTGATACTCGAAGGTATCTACATAATATGTATTTTTCTATGCTCATGGTGGGGTAATGTTAAGTAGGTTTTTAAAAAACATTAGAGTTATTTCATTTCAATTTGGAATATTAAATATTACTAATACAGCCTATCAAACTGTACTAATTTTCTAAAAACAAAAGACTTAACTAAACTTACCTTAACGCTATAAATAAAAAAATATATCGGTTAAGAAACGTTTTCCATGAGTTTCAAGCGATATAACAGCGATATTTGATATCTCGCGTAAACGATGAGACATTTACCTAAAGGTCTTAACAAGAAAATCCAAACAAACATGGTTGCTAACAAACAAATGGCGTTACGCACAAAGTTCGGTATTAATGTGTGTTTTTATTAAAAACAAGGTCACAAGAAAAGCAACTCTTTGTATCTGTAATAGAATCGCTATTCAAACATTGAGTTACAAAGTTAAAGTGTGAAACCATACCCAACAAAAAACGGTTTTCCTATTAATATTATAAATGTGAAAGTTTGTAAAGATGTTTGGATATTTGGATGTTTGTAAGTTGTTCACGCTCTAACTGTTGAACGGGTTAAGCTGAAACTTGGCACACAGATAGTTTGCATCCAGGAATATGACTTAGAATACATTTTATCCCGATTACAGGTTCCCTTGGGATAAATTCAATATTTTTTTAACTACTCTTCCGCGGGCGAAGGCACGGGCGACTTCTAGTAACTTACAAGGTGACAAAATTTCAAAAGTTAAACACACTTGTCTTTTATCCTTTTCGGCACTTCTTTTCCACGAAACTTTAACTATACCAAATCATAAAACCGTAGCCACATGGTAACAAAGGTATCCTAAGTACGAACGGAACTTAACGTATTAATATATAGAAATTGTATTTTGTAGCTAAAGAGGGAAACGACGTCTGGTTTAAATCAACTCGTTTAGTTTATTAGGAGTCGAGATTGCTGCCCACAGTTTACACCCACCTTGAAAACACGGAAATACAAAAATTTAAAAAGCCTTAAATAGTTATTACCGTAGGAAATTGTTGACATTTAGTCCATGACGTCTGACGTCCGTCTATCTAACTTCTAACTTTCAATCTTCAATATACACAAAAATCTCAGACCAAAAAGTATATAGACTCAGTCTTCAGAAAGAAAAGTGAAGTCATTATTTTTCTTTCTTTTCACGTTCTGACATACGCCACAGAGCTCAAGTTGCCGAGCAATGTGCCGGAAAACATTATCATTTGATAAGTACGTTATGTTTTTTTCTACTACACTCATTTGTTTCTAAGTATGTGAAAGTGACTCGAAATTTTTGTTTCTTTAGTAATAGCAATAGCAAATAGTAAAAATCCGACCGAGCCAAAAGTATTATTTCTGAAGAGAAGAAAAATAATAAGATTTCTCTGTATTATTTTGTACAATAACCAATGATTTTGTATATGATATCGATATTTCACGATTGTCTAAACTACATGTAAAAACAAACGATATCGCGAAACCCTTTCAATAAATATTCAGTACTCTGTCGTAGCTTCAATAACAATGTTGCCACTTGTTAAAATAATATCATATTTAAATGTCAATGTTACCATTTTCTTGGAATAAGAAAACATTACGTAACGTATTTGTTTATGAGCCGACTACTGAGAATATGATTAGTGATTTTGTTTTTTCTAGGCCAGTTGTATAAAATATGCAAATTACTTTGTCTAATAGGTCATGAAGATCTATTTAGATTATTGGGTAGGTTGTATCCCGTCAATTAAATTATTAATATCAATCAGGTATTATGAATAGTGCTTAATGAATTACTTAAGTCTTAACATATACTTATCTTATATCATTTAAAACATCCGTCTAAGAAACTCATTTAAAAGTTCGAAGTACAAAATCATTAGTAATTACATCGTAATTAATTTAAAAAACATTAATGTAATCTTTTCTAGTTTAAAAGTTCGTAAGACACAATATTATAATGACAATTGTCTTACGTAAAATATTACGAAACTTCCATACTAATATGAAATTCGAGATTCAGATTTTACTAAAGTAGTTCATAGTTTACGAGTTAAACAAGACAGTTACTGTTGGTTGCCGGTTACATTTGGGTTACTCCGGTTAACCGGGTACATTAAGGTCACTTAACAAAAACACTAAAACTGTTTAACAACCGTCACGAACTGAGCTCGTAAATACAAAAACTTTAAGGACAACCCTGTACATACATACATACATGTACGTACGTACCTTGATTCCGACTCGGAAGTTTGAAACTTAACAAACCGCGCTACCGTTGAATAAGGATTATTAACTTCGTACCCAAATTCAACCATGGATTACATCAGTATTCATGCGGTTGATTGCATTCTTATCTTATTAAATAACAAGTAAAATTAAAAAATATTTTTTTAAATAAGCTTTTATTAGGTACTTGTTAATAAGAGAAAAAGAACTAAAAAGTTAAAATGCAAAATTTCAAGTCCCTACTGTTAACCGTTGAGGAGTTCAATCGTCTGGACCCAATCCTGGTAGCAGTATCACATCATGCTTATTATGATTATAAACATGCATTGTCATCAGGACTGGACTAGGGTGTAAAATTTTAGCTCAATCGGACACCGGAAAGTGGGTGAAAAGCTTGCAAGATTTCATTACAAACACTGGACAGGTGAAACTAAATAAAAGTTTGTAAAAAGACGTCTTAATATAAAAACAGAGTGTTTATCACTGAACTTCTTCTCAACTGCTGAACCAATTAAAAAAAAAATATGATGTATTAATATTATTCGTATTGATATTACAAAAGGTCATTAATTGCTATAGCTTTATAAGCTTATGAAAAGCTTGTGGCTAAGTGGTCTTTACTTAATCCCTGACCCTATTAAAGGTAATGATCACTTAATTCACTAGTATAACTGACGTATTGGTATTCGTATTATAATTTACAATATGCCATATAAACTTACCTCGGGTTCTTTAATGGTTATTAAAACTATTAATATAATACAAAAAGACCCATTCAGTGGTGGAAATTTGACCAGAACTCATTATGTCGAACAATAGACTGGTTAGATATCCCTACCTGGTTGTTTGTGTGTGTCTGTGTGTGACGACCCGTATGGTGCAGTGGTTACCACGCCGGATCACCGTTCAAAGGGTCCTGGGTTCGACTCCCAGCGGGGCCGAAATTTAAATAATGAATTTAAATTTCTGTTCTCGGTCTGGGTGTATGTTTGTGTGTTTCTGTGTTGTCTATGGCACACACAACACAAGGAATCCTAGTGTGGGGCTATGAGTGTATAGCGTTATTATTATATCAAACGCAGTGGTGATGATTGTTTTGTTCTATTTTCTGACTTAAATGTAAATCATCATCATCATCGTTTCAGCCTCTATCTATTCAGTGCTGAATAAGGTCAATGACCAATAGGTCCAAAGGGCTAGTGAAAAGGGCCCATTAATTGGGCCTTCCATCTATCGCGCGCGTCAATTTCAATGTATAAAAGTTGTTGTAGCATTTTGACGATTTAATCTTTCAATTAAAAGTATGTAATAATTTATACAACGCTTCAGTAACTTCCTGCACACTTCCCCTACTTTAACTTAAACTATGAACCAAATCTTAGGTACATAATAATTTTGGTGCCAACAGGTATGGTTACAAATGGGTCCACAGAAATGCTAACGTATTAATAGAAAGAGATTTTACTTTGTAGTGAAAGAGGAAAATACATCGGATTCAATCCGCTCAGACGTCACGTTTAAATCAAATTGTTGAGTTCATTAGGTGTCGAGATTGCAACCCACATAGTATACGAGTACATTCACCTCTTGAAAACATGCCAATACAAAATTAAGTTAGCTAAAATATTACGATAGGATTTTTTCTCACTACTACTACGCACTTCTACGTTTGCCATCCGCCTATCTGTCATTATACAAGGTATATATACATATATACCTATGTGTATGTATGTCATATATATTATATATATATATATATGACATTTTTTCATGTCAGACTTTAATAAGTTTTAATGCGCTTACCTCTCTGTTTGTCGATTGGCCATTTACATCCAAAAAAGAGGCCAAAAGCTTATAAAATTCACAACTATTTTCCCGCATATCGTTAGCAGTCGTTAGTGAGACTAGTATTTACTCCCAAGGCCTACAGGGCAGGATAAATCCTACATTACTTTGATTAAAGCAACTGAAGTCATCGTCAAAAGCCTTTATTGTTCTGTTCAGTTCAATTGCAGTGATTGCTAATTATAACGAGCAGTAACGCTCCGCCGGAATCCCTCCGCGCCGTTGTAAAATCAAATAAGAATCAACCTCACCTTGCGGTGTTTACAGCTCACGATTCAGACACGACTTTTATATTACGATGTCGCTTGGTAATAGTTAATTTTACGGTATCGGTGTTAAAAGAGAATTTATTTACTAACCTTCATGCCAGGAAATGTTGTGCTCTTTGTAAATTGTAATGAATTTTTTTTTGGTTCTACACCATAAGCGAAATAAAAAGCATTATCATAGGACCACTAGGTAGTACCTTTGTCTGTTTGGCAAATTTATACTCTTTTTCTTTGGTTGAATTTTTATTATCAGCACCAATTTATAGTCATTAATAGAAAACATAAAACCTGGTTATTAAATATTGGGAGGCCATATAAAAAAAGGATAACATGTCATTTCCATAATGGAGGCAAATGTAAGAAAACCTCATAAGTCTGGAAAAGCCTACTTCTTTCTGACACAGTTAAAAACAAGAAGACATCTACGAGTATTTTAATTGTGAAGAAAGCAGTTATATCTACAAAGGACATTGTAAAACGACTATACGATTAATCCTACGCAGTAAAGGGGAGGTGATAAAATATATATAGCTCGTAACAGCCGGCCAGTTTACGGTTGCAACTTTATGTTTTGCCGCGAACTCACCAAAATATTTATTGAGTACGGTACGCCGTCAAAATACAATAAAAACTGTAATTTGTTGCCATTTCCATGTTTATTTTGCAGTAAATAGGTAACTTGTTAAGTAAATTGCCATTATGTAAAAGCTTTAACGTTGAATACCAAAAATGCAGAATCGTTTAGATTGGTTTTCATGAGTTTTCATGATCTCATATTGATACGAAATGAAAAAAAAATATTTTATTATCTCACAAAAATGAATTTTAATTTATTTATAAACAAAAAACCAATTCGTAATTCGAATTCTTTCCCTGTTTCTTCTCCTCCATATCAAAGCACATTTACGAAACGGGAGTAGATTCAAAACAATGACGTGCATAAGTGTATTATTGATACCTATAATGAAAAAAATATTTCGAATTTTTAATTTTTAATTAATGAAAACAAAGTTGAAATCACAATCAAAATCAAAAATCATTTATTCATATAGGTATCAATGATACTCTTATGCACGTCGAACGAATCGAAAACGAAATTCAGTCGAATTTGATAAATTATAAGCCAGGTTCTTCCTATGTCGGATGATTCTATTATAATCTATTGTTTTACCTAATGATATGGTTAAATTTTAACCACAGAGCAGGTACTCAAGTTAATTTAAAATACGGTGTACAAAACTCGTTACAATAGAGATTTCCATTGAAAACTAATCGTTATTTCACCCCCGGCAATCTCATAATTGAATTGAGTTATTCTGTATTGTCAGGTAATTACTAGAATTTGTTTGTTATTGAAATAGTTAAGAGTATTTCAATTACTATGATTAGTTGTGAATTTGTATATATTATGTATAGTACCTACTTAGAACTTTGAAAAAGGGTTGAAGTATGTTTAAATTATCACTATTATGAAAGCTAAATAAAACTAAATAATAACAAACAGTGATAGCCTAATGGTTTGAACGTTGATCACCCGAACGGAAGTTCCTGGGTTCAAACCCACGACGCACACCTATAGTACAAAAAGTTATGTACGTATTATATACTATTCATTTGCTACGGAGAAAAAAAACATCGTGAGGAAACCTGCACACCAGAAAGTTCTCCATAAAGTTGTAAAAGGTGAAGTCTGCCTATCTGCACTAGTTTAGCGTGGTGAACTATGGTCTGTACCCCTCACACTGTGTGACTTTTAAAAAGCTATTATTGCTATAAACAATAGAGTTTAATAAATTAAAAACAGAAAATTAAAACATTATTCCCTAAAAACCTTGTTAAAAATTAACTTTTGTTTGCTATTCTTTTCAAATCCGCTGTTGTGATGTATAAAGAAATTTGATAAAGAGAGTGGGAAATGTCATTGAGTCAGTGACAACGCACGTCCCATATTTAATTATTCCGGGCCCTGTTCGTACTTGCCCCAAACATGTTCGTCTAATAATATAAAGGGATAACTTTTGCCTCTGATTCTCCGGTCTACGTGGCCGCAATTTTGTATATTAACATAATAATATTATTGTCAAAAAGTAGGTTGGTGTCATGTATAAAAGATGTATGATGTATGAAATACGAGTAGTCGTTTTCTTAGTTTGAAATGTTTAGGAATTGGTTTTGTTACAAACAAATACTACTTAGAATTTTTGTCATAAGTCGTAGTACTTGCTTTCGCGGTCTATTGCTGCTTTCTATCGTCTGTCGTAGGTATCTTTCGAAATGGCACCTTATCAAGAATGTTAATTCAAAATAAATAATTTTGCTTTGTTTCCATCTCATTGCTCGATTGAGAAATAATTTTTGCTGTTAGTGCATACGACAAAATAAATCATTTTGCTTTGTATTCCCTTCACTGAGATATCGATATTTAAAAGGGCCGAAGCCAAATCCACAGTTCTAAAAAACTTATGAAATACAATTTAAAATGAGCTAATTTTGTAGTACCTAGTCCTGAAGACAACTTATTTACCTTTACACTACAATTACAACATTTATTAAAGATTGTGACGACTAGGTAAGTAGTTCACTTATTTTTACATTTCTCTTAAAAGTTTCAACAAAATCAGAGTTCGTAAGAAAGGTATAGAAAATGATATTTCAGTCACAATCTTCACGAGTTTCTTTACAAATCCCGGATGCAGCTGACTGACATTTCCACTAGATAACACACCCACTGGATAACATTGCTGGCACAAAACGAAATATCTGTCGCGTTTAAGAACAGATTTCGGCAACGGAAAGATTATGCTAAAATAACGAACAGAATTCAAGTGTCCCTAGGGATAGATTACCATAATATTATTAGCTATGTTCGAGCTTGATAATGAATCTCTTCAGATACGAGAAACGCCGCGGGGCTAACCGATAGCACAGTTATTGTGAATTTATGACGACACACGTCACTCTGACGAAGGTCTGTATTATTATTCAAATTGTGATAAAAAGATGAGGTTTTGCAACATGTTCTCTATTATTAGGATGGAGTGAAAGAAATCTAATCATTTAGGAATTACTGTCTGTCTCATTTCTTATAAATCACTGGCAAAGAGGGATAGGTAGCTTGTGTAAATTAAATTTTAAATATAGGGCAAGGGCAATTTTAAATTAGGGATAATGTATGACGTACATAATAAATAAATATAAATAATTTCCGTCAGATCTGTGTACATACAGTGGCTCCAAATCTAGTGCGGAAGAGCCCGTGAACAGCGAAATAAAATCAATTCTGAATATGAATATCTAAGACCAGGAAGTCGATACAAATAGCTCAGTCCTTTTAAAATAAGAAATACCTTTTAAAGAATATCATTTGTGTCATGGAACCTATGTGTACGTTCTGAGTAGGAAACCATTTTTATCGCCATCTAGAGTACAAAAAATATAGGACAACTTCATTACGAGAAAATTTGAGACTGTATGACTTTGGATTCATTGTCTAAATTAAATGTATTTTTAGCAGATTTAACGTACACATTATTTAGCATTGCGTATTTCTGCTCCACGTAAACTTGAAATACCTTCGCAAAACTTAATCGATTTCACTGTACTAATGAATGATACAGATATGTATCTAATAGGAATGAAAATATAAGGAAATATCAACCAAACCCCGCTTAAAAGGTTTATGCTCTTAAAAAGTTAGTGAAAGTGTAAAATAAGTTCACGGACGCTTATCGGGTCTCCGAAATAACTTCTGAGAATATTTTTTCGGCTCAGTAAGAAACTTTCTTTGAAAGGTTTGATAAAGGTGATTTGCGACGAGCGTCGAAATTTTGTAGTCGGTTTTAGATTTTATACGTAAAATCTAACCTCGGAGTAGTTTAAAAGTTTACTTTGCGTATAGGCTTTTTATATAACGTAGTTATAGGTATAACGCATGAAATTTAAACTGGTATGCCGCAGGGCAGGATATTATGTCCTCTTTTGTTCTCCGTTTTTGCGAATTTTCCCTTTTCCCATCGTTTGCTACATTGACATACTTTTTAAAGATAATCTCTAAATTAACGTCTTAGATTGCTCATATTATGCGCGAAGTGGGATTTGATATAGCTGTATTACTATTCTTAAACTAATGTTACGCGTCCATGGATACTTTGAAACTAAAACAAAATGTTGGAAATTAGATGATTATTTACATAACAATAAGCATTTCAAAACCGTAATCCAATACAACATTACTATGACGAAATGAACAACATACAAATTCTATTAAATGTGTATTCTCTATCATTAAAAGCGAAGATAACATCAATCTATTTTGATGACTATACAAATGTTTCTGTAAACTAAACACCATATAAAAGGCCCATCAAAACTATTAACAGACTATGTAAAGTAACTTTTACATTTGTGACCACACGGCAGCCAGCGGCGGCTAACATTTAGAAATGTTTTACTAAAAAATCTTCAAACGTTGTCTAACAATAGGAACACGAGGACGGAAACAGGAAAAGCATAAAAACCACTCGACAGTCGCGAAACCTACATTTAAATAATTGTTTGTTTAAAACTACTGTTCTAGGAAGGAATTTATTTTTAACATTCAAAATGTGGGAAATTACTTTTGTTCTGCCACTTTAGTTCTTTAAAATGATGCTGAGATGAATAATCAAGGAAGAATATAATGAAAACTGTTGTATGAAAACTGAAATCGTAGTTCAAGTGCTTGTATATAGACACTTAACTTAAACTCGATTCGATTTCTAATTATTAAAACCGTGGAAAGTTCCCTTGTGTCAGTTATTATTTGTAACTAGTGGACCCACCCTCGCTTCGCTTCGGGAAACCCACGCCAAAACGAAAATAAAAAAAAGTAGCCTAAGTTACTCCTTGATACATCAGCTGTCTGCCAGTAAAAGTCCCGTCAAGATCCGGATCGGATCAAACAGACAGACAGACAGACAAAATTTTTTTTAAATGTCATTTCGGTATGTGTATCGTGTATACATACGTATGCATTTAGTTTAAAGCTGTTATTTTAATATTACATACAGACACTTCAATTTTATTTATTAGTATAGATATAGATAGTATAGATAACATACCCAGTTTGAAAACTATAAACATGCTTGAATCATATGCGATGAACAAAGCTTAAAGCAAACTTAATAAGCCCAAATTCAATGGATTTATTAGTAGCCTATCCACCTTTCCTTTCCCAACTTTTCGTACTATCATCAGAGCAGCTAATTTCTGCAATATACAAATAATGTTGTTAGAATGACTCTTTATAATATCTTTATAACGAAACGACACCGAAGGGTTTTGCTCCTTGAGACTCAAACAATACTTTCAGGAGAGAGCTAATTTCAATCTGGAACGATCGCAAAAGTTTCAACGAGTGTCTTTCAAAGATAATCACAAGTTATGTACCAGATAGCGGCTGGATCGCACAATGTATAAGTTGAGTTAAAATATGTGATTGAGGAAGTTCTGATCATTGAAGTTTAAACAAACTTCAAATAAAATTGGTGAGTTATCAAGTTCTTTAACAGGTTTTGGCATTAAATTATCAGATTTTTCATCATAATCTTAATTACAATAATTGTAACTATAATCATATTATAATTATTGTACCTAAAACATTAGTTAATAAGGTACATGAACATTTTAAAGAAAAAAAATGTTCAAAAAAGTCGCATAGATGTAGTAACGACTGACATATCGGTCCCTACCCTATATTTATCTGTTGAAGTAACACTTGTAGCTAATGAATCGTTTAAATTGTAAAAATACACAAGGATCTATAAGTAGATACGATTTTGTGGTTTTGAAAATTGAATCAAAATAGATATTCATAACATCACAGAGGCGTTTTATGAGGCAGTGGAGGCGGAAATGAATGAGTGATGAATACACATATTTACAGATCTAGACAAATAAATGTACACAGAATGTTAATTCTGTCAGAAATGTAACTTAGGACCCTTTGGTAGGCGGGAGGATTTGTACAGTCATTAAATCGATTACAATCAATATTTTTGTAGTGGTAATCGACGAATACACAATTCAAGCATTTAACTTGTCACAATAAATAATATTGCCTAATAATACTTTGATAATAGACACGAATCAATCATTGGTATCAATGGATGGTTAGATACCAAAGAAAAAAATTACTTTAGACATTTAAACGATTCGAAAATGTAGTAGTGTTTAGAATACCTATGTTATTCCAACAAATTCTATTTTATTCGACTATGTTCACTTTATTCCAACTTAGGGAAGAAAATACTTTAGTTATTGGTACTTGTTATAGGTGTGTCGACTAAGATAACATTTCTCAAAACCTTAGTCAAATTGTAGTGCGCATAAAAAGATTACAATCCCAAAAACAAATGATTCTAGTATTTATTAAGTTAAAAAAAAAATGTAATTGTTTCCAAAAACCAAGTTCAAAAACAACTGAAAAGTAATTAATAATAGCTTACTGACCTACCGTTTATTTCTTTTGAGTTTGGTGACTATGCCGGCTATCATTCAATTTTGCCGTTCCCGGGGCGTATTAAAAACCTGTCAATCTTGCCCGGGGGTTGAAAATAACATTTGTAAATTACAACTGTAAACAATTTCTACACTTCGGCAAAGTTTTCCCCGCATTTGTTAGAAGTAAAGACGACAATTTGAAGTAAATAATTATATTGTTCCAAAAGTGTATTTAAAAAATCCTAATGAAATACATATAATATTGTTATTAAAATAAATGGCCTTAGCTTTTTAGGTGATATTTTATACCGACTTTAGAAAACTAGGAGGTCCTAAATTCGTCTGCATTTTTTTATTTAATTTTTTATCCACGTACATACTTAGGTCATATGACTGATGTATTTCCTGTTTCGGTTTATGTATCTGTAGTTAGCAAGAAGGAAAGTGCAAAAGAGAGTAAAAATAAAACTGAAAAACACTTTTTACGATTGGTTTGAATAAGACATGCTACGTAGGTAGTTTTTGAGAGACGAGATGTTTCTGTCGATTTTTCGATTCGCTCCACGTATCTGAGTCGAAATATCGATTCACGGATATTCTTACACTATAGGCATCTATATAAATATGCATACCATAGAAAGATGCTGAAAATTTTAGACAACAAAAATAAGAATGTCGTACCAAGACCTTGTTAATGTCAAGGTTACAAAGTTACATAACCAGAGAATACGAGAAAACTGACAAATAATTAAAGAACTAAGGACAATAAAACACCTCGAGTTGATGACTCTAGATGAGAGGGAGACAGCTGCTAAATACAAGGGGATAGAAAGAGATAGAGCAGCGCTAATGAGCTGTGTCAAACATGAAGGCCGAAAGGTATTTGAAAGACCTACATGGCCACAAAGATGGTTATATTATATGATGGTTACATGGTATTTGTTTTATGAACATTACTGGAATATTTGTTACTTAAAATAGCATGTTCTTTAACGCGTTTTTGGTGATTCGTGTCCTGGTCTTCGCACTGGAGATATATTTAAATCTATAATTATGTTTATCTTTAGATCTAATAATAATGACACTCTATTACGTCTCAAATTAAAGAGATTAAGGCTATGCGCGCACTAGGCAGCCTGGTTGTCAAGCAGGGCCTGTCTAGTGCTTTAAAAAATAGCCTAGCTTAGCTAGCCTAGCTTTTAAAAATAAGTATGTTTGCCAGTGTTACCAGTTTATACCAAGTCGGGATTTTCAAATTTTTTTGTGAAAAAATCGGGTTTGTTAATTCGAACGGAAAGTAGTAAAAAGCAGAAAAGCAGAAGTTTTAACAAAAAATACCGCCTAAATTAAGTCGTTTGGCAACGCTAATATTAGCTATTAGCTACAAGTATTTGATACGTGTTAAATAAATAGTCACATTTTACTTTCAGTAGTAATATAAAAGACTAACAAATGTAGTTACGACGCACACGTATACTTTATGACATGTTACATGGTCCGGTGGACGTAAAAAGGTCAAATTATCACCTATAACTTGTAGCAGTTGGGTTATATTTGGGTATTTTCCGCCTAAATGCTGGGCGACTCATGTAAATATGAAGATCGTACGTGTTATTCCGGCCACGTCTTCCCTAATGAGGGTACTACTGCAACTGTACGATGTAGGCGGCAGGACAGAGGTTCTTAAACTTATTTCGTCTTGTGCCCAGTTTGAGGATGAATTATTTTGTTAAATTTATTAGTAAAAATAATAAACGCTAAACATAGTACCGTAGTAGGATTTTCTCTCACTTAGGTGCTAAGGGCAACAATAGAGAACACTCGAGCCCTGAAAGTAAATTAGAATTTTTCTTTCACCCTCATTTCGATGAGGTTATCTGAAAATTTTAAGATGGAGACAACAAATTATTATTAATTATTTTGTTATTAATTTTTATGGTTTTTTGAAAATTTTGTAATGGAGAAACATGAGCAAGAAATTCCTCCGCACATCTAAAAAATAATAATAAGTGTAAAATCATTGGGTTACAGAAATAAATTCTAGCCTGAGCATAATTAGTTTCAGAACTGTTAATTTCCATTGTGTAAATAATAGTATTATTATTAAAAGGTTACAAAAAACTTATTATTATTGACAAGATCTACATACGGAACCCACAGATGTGAGTATAACATGCTTATCTAACTAGTTACTAGCCAAAAGCCATCTGTTTTGGTCCGACTGAACCAAATTAAAGGAACATCGCGTGCAATATCCACACGTTTTGTAGTTTTCTTCTACGTGACTAAATTTCTGAATCTTGGCTCTGTATGACCATGTAATAAAAAACATATTGTACACAATGTTTTTTATTATTCATTTGAAATAAAAAGTAACTATTGAGTGGTTACTTACGGTAAACATTATGACATACACGCAAACTCATAGAATAGCATAGGTGCCATCTAGACGAAAAGTGACGAACGTAAATATGGCCGCTCGAAGGTATGAAGCCGACCGCGTGGTAGTATACGGTGAGCATGTGACAGATTTTTGTTCATAATTTAGTCACAATTTTATACGACCACTCTGTCTATTCTTTTAACCCACAACGCAAAAAAAGGGATGTTATAAGTTTGTCGTGTCTGTGGGTGTGTCTGTCTGTCTGTGATATCGTGCACCGTAGCTCGGTGACGCGATTTCAATTTAGTTTCAAACCAGAAACCTCCACAAGGGCCAACAGTAGTAACGTGAGGCGTTATGTGAGCACTACGCAAGCATTACAAGCGCGTTATACAAGCGTTATGCAAACATTACGAAAGCGTTACGCAAACATTACGAAAGTGTTATATGAGTATAACGCAAGCGTTACGAGCGCGTTACACAAGCGTTATGCAAGCGTTACGCAAACATTACGAAAACGTTATGTGAGTGTTACGCAAGCATTACGAAAGCGTTATGTGAGTGTTACGCAAGCATTACGAGCACATTACACAAGCGGTATGCAAGCGTTACGCAAACATTACGAAAGCGTTATGTGAGCGTTACGCAAGCATTACAAAAGCGTTATATGAGTGTTACGCAAGCATTACGAGCGCGTTACACAAGCGTTTCGTAAGCGTTACGCAAA
Organism: Lerema accius; assembly: GCA_001278395.1. Taxonomy (NCBI): domain Eukaryota; kingdom Metazoa; phylum Arthropoda; class Insecta; order Lepidoptera; family Hesperiidae; genus Lerema; species Lerema accius. The sequence continues at coordinate 611,376 of LGAG01000047.1, read as the reverse complement.
CATTACAAAAGCGTTATGTGACTGTTACGCAAGCATAACGAGCACGTTACACAAGCGTTATGCAAGCATTACGAAAGCGTTACGCAAACATTACGAAAGCATTATGTGAGCGTTACGCAAACATTACAAAAGCGTTATGTAAATGTTACGCAAGCATTACGAGCGCGTTACGCAAGCGTTATGCAAACATTATAAAAGCGTTATGCAAACATTACGAAAGCATTATGTGAGCATTACGCAAGCGTTACGAGCGCGTTATAAAAGCGTTACGCAAACATTACGAAAGCGTTATGTGAGCGTTATGCAAGAATAAAGTTAAGATGGACCAATTTTTATATCAGCTGTTTAAATGATATAAAAGCTTGTCGCGAGATTTGCATTCTTTGCAGGAAACATTTTCGTCATAAAATATTTTTTAATAAGAAGGTATGTCAAGCATGACTAGCTAATACACAAGATACACAAGTAAATCTCGCGACAAGCTTTTACATCATTTAATCAATTATGTAATACATTACTAAATTGATTGGTTTCATTTAAAGATTATTTTCTTATTTTTAGATCACTTAATAAAAGCTTATTTTAAAAGTTTTTTTACAGTAATTTATTTCTATTTCAAAAAAGATAAAGTTTGTACTCTACAGAACCCTAAAAGATTCCCAAACGAACCCTTCACAATCTCATTTTTTATCAAAAGGACACTTAGCACACGTGTCTCGAGTTTTTCGATCATTATTTCGCACTTACAAAGCCTTCAAAGAACACAATCACGGACCCGGAGTTGGTTTAATTGACGTCATGATAATGGCGCTGGAAATTGGCGGCAAACGGTAATTGAAGTTCTTTGACACTGGAAAACATCTGCACGGCCGACTGAGAACTGTTTAATATAAGCACAGTCAAATAATCTTTTGTCAGAATCAAAAGTTACTGACACTATAAATCAGTAACTCAGTCCAAAAATATAATAGACTCAGTGTTCAGAGCAAAAAAGTGACGTCAATTTTTTTCTTTTTTTACGATCCAACTTAAGTCACCGAGCAGTTTGCCAAGAAATGTACCGGGAAACGTTATCATTTGTTATTACTGTTATGTTTTTCCCAACTACGCTTCTTGCTTCCGAAGACTACGTCTATATATTTTTTGATCTGTGGTCAGTAACTAAGTAGGTAGGAAAGTAGATAAACCTACTTATCTAAACTTTAGAATTCAAAGTAACTATTTTGTTACAGAGTTTTTTCAAGTAGCTAAAAGCTACTAATTGTTTGATTGTATTTTCTTTGAACACTTAAAATCGTATATTCCAAACGCCTGATTTCCTTCACTTTCCTTATGCATTGTCTACTTAATAGAGAAACTACATTAAAGTACCAATGTTAAGTAGATACAGTATTTAACTACTAACATGAGGGAGTAGAATTAATTTCTGGTTTTGTAGCGTTCCCGCCACCAGGGAAATATGACGCGACCTCAAAGAGAACAAATCTCAGTTCTACCAACATTAGAAAGGCATGGTCATTGCGTTTGTAAATACCAGGATGCTTAATTAAGCACATGGTAGTAGTACCTACCTACAGATAAATAAGTAATCAGTCAGTGCATCATTTGATTGAGACAAAGAATTAGGTAACTTAAATAAATTAGCTATTTACAGTACAAAAAATTCTGTATATTAATGTTAATAAATGTCGGTCTAAAACTATTTGTTTTTGACTAAATACAGATCAATATGTCTATTAAACTAATAATGCGGAACACATAAATTGTGCGAATTAGATCAATAAAAATTAAAAAAATTATGGACATAACAATTTAGCTAATCGTCGTTTTTTACGAATGTAGACTGTCGCGGTGAACCAAATATTTAATCTAAATGAAATAAACATTGCCAGTATTACCGCATGTAATTCCGCGGTACCATAATACCGAGTAACGCGGAATTAGCGCAATATAACGTACAATTTTAGAGGCAACATATTTTGCCGGTTATGCCGTTTTATAAGAATTAGGGGCATTTCAGGAATTATAATCAAGTATGGTTAAAGCCGGGAAACGTTAAGGAAGTTTATTTATAAAGCACTTGACGGTAAAATTGCATACATACTCGTTCGTAGGAATAGTGATGTTCGTGTTTGATGCCATATCCGAAACTTTAAATATCCGAATGTACAGTTATTTTCGATGTTTCAGTAATTTTGTACAGTGAGATAAAAATATTAAAATGTGTCTCATTAAATCTAAATGGTAATTATGGAAATTAAATTGTAGAGAAAATATTTAGTGCAGCTTATTTAATTAGGTAGATTTCCTGAACTCATTTCAGTCTCAATTGCGCCTGTGTGGCCTTTTAACTTCAAGTTATTATTTTTAAATCAGCTCATTTTACGTCAACAGATAAATTTAAGTAGACATCGAAAAATCGAATCGCCGTCAAGTTTATGTTTTGTAAGGATTATCAGATAAATGTGTAGGTACTAAATAAACTACACTACATTAAAAAGTGTATGTAAGAATATATTTGAACTAATTCATATCCGTTAAGGTACATCTCTATGTAGCTTATAGCTGATATAAGTCGACCGCATCTAGTACAGTAATCCAGAGATTTAATATCAATCTTTTATGACTATTATTTATAACTAAGAATCTAAACTTGGATACGAAATATAAACTTTATATACATACCAAGTAATAATAACACGAGGATATATAATACAGATACCTACTTAGGTAGAAGGAAATAGAAAAGAATAGATGAATAAATCTTACAGCTACTATGCCCAACAATGTCTCATTAAGTCCAGGGTTCGATTTTCAGTGAGGCAGAAATGTCAATGATCAGTTTAAATTCGTATTGCATTTTACGCTTCAGTATATACTACTAAGTAAATGGTTTGGTAGCTCTTAGGAGCACATCGTACTTATTTGTAATGAAAAACTGCTTGAATAAAACAGTTTTGGAACCGGATATAATTAAAAACTTGATTCTCACTGTGATCGTCAATGAATCCATTCAGTTAATGAACAAAATCCCTCAAATGAACTCCGATTCGTAAGAGACATTGTTCATAAACTAAAAGAACACGTTTGAAACTGCCTTAGTTTTGGGGCGTTATGAAATTTCTGGAAATACTGACTGAAGATTTCCGACGAATTTAATCTTCATCATCACTACCCATAATAGATCCACTGCTGGGCTCGGGTCTCCTGTCAGAATGTGAGAGGTACAAGTCGTAGTCCACCACACTGGCCTAGTGCTGATTGGCAGATTTCCCACCATTGAAAACTGTATCGATAACTCTCAGGTGTGTAGGTTTCCTCACGATGTTTTCCTTCACCAAAACAAATAACCAATTAAACATTTAATGAAATTTACAGCAACTTAGCCTAAGTTATCTTTCAAACCTGTCATATACAATTTTTCCTTTATCTTCAGAAGAATAATTAATTTCATAAAAGTAATTTCAAAAAAGAAAATTTATTATTCTTCTACAAAAGTTCATGAAATCTGATTAACTCAATATTTTAATCTTATTACGATACAGTTTGTTGATCTGGTATAGGTACTAAAGCCTGTTAAAATTAGCTTCTTTCCTTTTAGTAAAATAACAATTTAAATTGTATTTTACTTAAATCAAATAATTTTTGGTGAACCCCCGTTTCGGGTTCTTTAACAACAGAAGGACCTTCAACATGAATTAACAGAAACAATAACTTGAAATAAAGTCATTCTAAAGCTTGTCATGGAATTTCTTTTCATTAAAGATCACCTATTCATTGATTGTTTGCTAAAATTGTTGTTTATAACTGTAAAATCTTACTCGGTGTATAAATCAAAACCTTTTGATGGCAAAACATTTGTTAAGTACCTATATTATGTATGTATACCTACCTCGTATACACTGCTATTTATCTTACACTTTTCATAGTTAATACTCTCTAAATGGTAAACGGACCGTATAATCTTGTAATAGATACTTACACGAGCATAATATGTAGGTGTAGGTACTATCATTTTACTAAAAATACTTCTTACATCTAAGAAGAATACATTTCATACATCTAAGAAGATTATACCATCGTTCAACTGAAGAATAGGACATTGATTGTCAATACATTATTCTACAACTGTGCTTATGGAGTGACTATATTAATATGTGTTATCGCCACTTTATGTTACATTTCCTTAAGTTACTGAGCACTTCATTACATTACTTTACAACCTCGAAGCTATGCTTTTGAACGAGACTTCATCGTCACTCTTGCTCTGACTAAGCAGCTCCGTATTAAACTTCAAATAGTTTATGAACCTTTTAATAGCCTTTGTTAAAACTAGACATTTCCTCGACAAAACTTTAGGTGCATTGTTTTTGAATTCGCCAAGTTTTCCCTCTGCTACGTGCTTTTAAAAGAAGCCAGTTTTTACAGTTCGTACTTTAAGTAGGTACCTACAAGAAGCCAGTTTTTACAGTTCGTACTTTAATTAAGTACTTCATTCTTTACTAAGTGCAGAAAAATTCCTTGTCCGAAGTGTCCGAACACTGTAGTCGAAAACAAAAGGTTAGATTTCCTTAGGAATTTTACCAACAGATTTACAAAGACGGAAGCTGTAATAGAATATACATAATACAATTATTTGTAAACTAAAAACCTCAATATATGCCAAATATGTTCTGTATGCGAAAGTGTGTAAAACTTTACACCTTAAACTACTTTGCGCTACGTAGCTACGGCAGCTACGCGGATGCTACGCCGTAGCACCGATCGCCGATAAAGTAGATAAATACATGGAATTAATATTGACGAGCCATATAAGTTTAGGTACAGAATATTATGTATTTGTGTAATAATAATTAGCAGAAAAACAAAAAACCTGACTACCTACATACTCGTAAGTCTCACAATAGAGACGAAAAATTTTACTTTTACTTAGTTTTTCTTTAAAATAACCAATCGGCACGACTTTTTCGTTTCATGCTTACGTATTAAGTAATGGCTATTAATTAACACTAAAACTTGTTAAACACAGCGATCACCTAAATAGACATAATAATTAGATATACACTTGCAATCGCAACTCATAGTGAAGTTACAAGCGTCCGCTACAATCATTGGTGTACTGCGAAAATTTATTTACCGACACTGACAGTATCTTCCATTAAGCGCGCTAAGTGCTCGCCGGGATGTTGCATTCGATTGCACGCCTCGTACGAGGAACTACACGGTCTTCTGTGGATTTTATGGCTGAAAACATGG
>LGAG01000047.1:593905-606090 GCA_001278395.1 Lerema accius | reverse complement strand
AATAATTTGGGTTTAACGAAATCATAAAGAAATTTATTTTTTACTTTTTAGTTCATTTGAAGTCGGTTTTTTTTTTGTTAAGAATAATTATATAAAAGCAAGTAGAAATTTAAAACGTTTTGAGGCTACATCTCGCTTTGCTGCGGAGCAAACTGTTTTTTAAACAAGTTTCAACTTCACGAAGCAACTCGCAAACGATGTGCGTAGTGTTATCTATTCGTCTGTCTTTTATTGTATGAGCGTAAAAATATATTCAGGAAACCTGTTTAACTAGGAGTTTATCACGTTATCAAAGGTATGTGAAGCCTTTACCTTTGGGCCAGCGCGGTAAATCAAGCCCTTTTTGACAGGAATCTCGAGTTTTGAAAGACAAATAGAACCGTGGTTAAACAAAGGGCTGAATTTTATTTGCCAACTAAAGGAGTTGAATATCTAAACACGTACCTTTATTTTAGCTCTATCAATAGTCTAATAATTTAATTGAGTGATATCATCTTCTTTACTTAAAGTAATTCTATTCCTCATGCGATTGTTTATAGTTAGAACATTAATTTATCTGTGAAATCTGTATTAGGTGTCCTATCATTAAATAAATAAATGATACAAAATTGAAATAAACTTCTGGATTTCGTGTAAATAAATAGTAGGCTAAAGTACATAAAAATATCCACTGGCGAGTGCCTCAAGTCACGTATAAAATCTAATTTAAGAATAAAATTGTTTGTAAACTTGTTTAAAAGTCTCCGCTTTATTACTGCCGACCATAAAACTTAAGCACGTGATAAATTTCCTGTGTTCTTTGTGGTTTTCTTATGTTGTCATTATGTCTTCGAATATGTTTTCATTATATAACATCTTAATATAAGTTAATTCGTCATTGTGAACAAATCTCACTCTTACTTTAAAATTCCAAATTTTACTTAACCAATAATTAACTTAACCATTCAAAATCAGTATGGTAACTTTTAAGCAAACTGACAGTCGGTAGTCCACTGCATCCATGCAGTCCGCCTCGCTCAATTTATTAAGGCTAAATATCGTTTCTACAGATAGCAGCACTGTTTTCTACGTTCGTCATAGAAGTCTTTTACACTAGCATTGTTGTTCATTAATGTTGCTAACATTATTTCCTTTGTTCCAGATTAATCAACAATGAAAATGGGATTTTCAAGAATCTATGTGATCCTGGTCACCGTACAGCTGATCCACACCGTGGCGGCCCAGGAGGTGGTGAAGAGAGCGCCTCAAGGCTTCCTCGGAATGAGGGGAAAGAAATATTTTGACTCCCAAGAAACAGAACTTTACAAACGAAAACCTCAATTTTTCATCGGAGTCAAAGGGAAGAAAAACTTTGAATTACCAGATGAACAACTAGGGTACAAACGAGCTCCAATGGGGTTCGTGGGTATGAGAGGAAAGAAAGAGTATCCAGAAGATATTCTTTATCCCGACCTCGATTACATACCGAAGAGAAGAGGCTCGCTCATAGGTCAAATCGAGTACACCTCCGATGAATTCAACCCAGCTCAATCCGAATTCCCGCTGCTCAACCAACTTCTAGAGGAGTATCTTCAAAAGATTCAAACCTCTAACACTGAGCAACCGAACGTGGAAAGTGAGGCAAATTCAGGTGAGCGTATCACTAACGAAGTCGACAAGCGAGCCGCGAACATGCACCAATTCTATGGAGTGAGAGGAAAGAAATCGATCCAACAGAAGAGACCGTACGACTTAAATTTTCGCGGCAAATTCATCGGCGTCCGGGGCAAAAAGGATTTGAAGAACAGTGGCGCGCAAGAAATCAGGTTTTTGCTCGGTCAAAGCGCTCCCTGGGCTAAAAGGAAGGGTCAAATGGGTTTCTTCGGGATGCGCGGCAAGAAGTGGACAGACGGTAGGTTTAATGTTTCTACTTAGAGGAAATTACAGCGTTAATTTTTGTAAAACAATAGGTTGTAACCGTTTTAATTACGAGAGGACTTTGGCTACTCAGACACGATGGTAAAAACTTGGTAAGGTTTTGCTCAGCTTGATAATTTTAGGGTATTCAGTAGGCTATTCATAACATAAAGACTAGCATAACGTACTGCCTAATGTGCTGCAAAACAACATTCCCTCGCTTACATTAAAAGATGACATCAATCAACGAAATGGACTGTTAAATTATTTAAATTCAAACTTCATCAATATTATCAACGTTTGCGATAATGAATCGCGTTATAAATATTGTGTAATCTAACTTGAGCCCTATAGATAGGTACCTACCTGTAAGTATAGTCAGAGGTGGCTAAAATGCTTTGCAGACTTTTCCTAGGCCCTTGGTTTCGATTTATGAGCCGACTACGCCAAAAGGACGATAATCTTTTTCGAGCGTAATGTGTGTCCATTTCTTTGGTACGCTCTACAGCCTTTAGCGGCTTGAGGGATTCCAACATATGAAGTGTCAAGATAAGCGATAAATTTTTCTTTAATACCCTCCAAATTTTTTTGATGTTTCTTTATTATTGACTACGAGTTTCAAACAAACATGTTTTAAGGTAGACAGGTATGGATTTTACTCAATAACAACAATAACGCTATACGTGGGTGCAATGAACGATACAGAAACACAAACATACACCCAGACCGATTTAAATTCATCATTTAAATTTCTGCCCCGCAACGAATCCGAACCTAGGACCCATTGAACGGCAATCTGGCGTGGTAATCGTTGCGCCATGCGGGTTTTCGTGTATTAATAATTAATATTTCTCCTTTATTAATAATATTTTTCGTCCACAGAGTCCAGCAGTGAAGCCGACATTCAGAATTAAAGTTTCGACGGCACTTGTCTACGTTATTACCTACTAGCCCCGTGATACACCAAATGACATATCTTACCTTAAGACGTTCCTTGCCAATTTAACATAGGAAGCTTGTTCTAGCATTAGATGACTTCTTAATCTATATTATATTCAAATACTAGTAATAGTATATGTATTTTCCGAATTAACGGCATATTTATTGTTTATCTAACTCTGTTACCTAATTATATATCAATTAACATACCTAATAGGTAAAAAACAAGGAATTAATATTTACCTAAGTTTGATGAGATCTATTTACTTAAATACCAGGTACTAATATTTTGTGAATTATTTTAAAATCGAACTACTAATTAAACACTTTTTATTGTAAAACATTAAAATGTGTACTTTTTCAGACAATATTAAGTATTATTAAATGTAAATGTCCATGTGTTTAGAAATCTTTTAAAATAATGTTTAAATATGTATCTTTTTTCTCTTAAACCGATTAATAATCTTACGAAAATTGTTATAGCAAATTAGAAAACTTATATTTTTAAAATTCCATAGGTACATTATACTACCGTAGAAGTAATCGTTAACAGTAAGTTTATCTTAAATTGATGTTAAATATCTGTTTATAAACATTTTGTGAGGCTGGCAAAATGTAATATGTTGTATTATAAATAATTAAACAATTATTAAATGCAGTTGTCAATTTCTAAGTATTTTTATTTATTTATACCTCTGGTAACTAAAAAGCTGCCCATAAATGGACAGTTTTAAGTCGACGTCAAAAGCAAAGTTCCTAACCAGGGGGTAAATACCCCCGCGGGGGTAAATCAGCTATATTATGGGGTTTACAAAAAACCTAATTGTTAGGATCATAAAATAAAAAATACAGAAAAAAGTAACTTATATTGTTTGTTTTCATAACATTTTAAATACGGGGTAAAATCAGTATTCCTCATAGGTATCAAGATTATTGAAAAGGTTAGTAACCACTGTTCTATGGCCAGTTTTACTTTCCTGATTTAGTGTTTGAATAGCCACAGATGGTGCCGGCATTAGCGGTCTTATTTACGTGAGTCTAATAAGGCCAGCAACAAAGTTTAACGAGCGCTCGACTCAAAAGACTTATTCTGTTAAAAGTATTAAACTTCATTAACATAACAGTATTTTAGATATTGTATATGAGGCCGTTCAAGTACCTACTGCGTAATGCAATTTAGGGGAGGGGGGGTCTTGAAAAATGTTATGAAGCGTTACATATTTGGGAGGGGGTCGAACAACGCGTTATGTAACATTATTTCTTTTTATTAAAAAATATATTTCTTGTAGGTAAGTAGGCAAAACGGACACATTTTTTAGATAAAAATAATAATTAGGTGTGTTAGGTAAAGATTAGGGAAGGTATAGAAAATCGTAGGAACAAATGAGGGGGAGGCGGGTCAAAAATTGCATTAGGTACCTAATATTTAAACTCCCTTTCAAGGAAAATGTCATCATGTAAGATTTAGCGCACAAGTCTCTATTTTATTGTATCAATTCATACCTATTATTACTTAGGTAGGTATTAACATGCCACAAAACACAAATAAAACTTATTTCAGTACCGGTGTTGAATTTAAAGGTACCTACATTAACAGCAATAGATTTTTCCTCGTAGAAATCCAAATTACCTACACGCTATCAATCAAAATTTTAAACGATTCAAATACAAAATCAACATTATCGACCAAACGAAAGTTGGACAAAGTTAGATTGCCTATTACCCTTACTGTGTAGGTCCATCGTATTATTGAACTCAAGCGGTTAACTGTTTCGGTTATAAAAATTAACAGGCGGCCGCGCGTGACTATAGCCGCTATTATGGAGTTTAGAATTAACTTTAATACGAGATTAAAACGTTCCAGGACTATTCTGTCGGAATATAACGTAAATATGAATCAGCGAATGAAAATTCACCAAAAGGTAGGTACCTACCTACCTACAGCTGGGCAAAAAAGTCCTGAAACGGAACTAAAATATTTTAATAGAACGGTACCTCTTCCGTCAGTCAGTACAAGTTGTGTTATTTCAGAGTTGTTTGTCAAAATAGCGCGTTCGGATAATTTTGTCATTTTTTGATCTGAATTAAAACCGATTTTAAGGTGGCTTGCTTGACCGACTGCACTAGAATTAGGGTAATGTTTTAGAACATATTATTATTGGTAGTAAACAAACGAACTGCGTGCTAAGGAATGTTATGTCCTTCGGGAGTATGTGTGTATGTGTATTTCTTTAGTACGCCCTGCAGTCTAAACGACATGACCGATTTCAACATGTGGGATGTATTACAATTCGTCTCGATTGTGAGTGACAGTTATAATATTTTTTAAATACGGAGGGTATTTATATCTTTAGGAGCAAATTTTCAGCATTTGGGTTTTTGTTTTCTATTATTAATTACTAGTTCCTAACTCCATTATTGTCTGTAATTTAGACAATAAAAACTTTTCTAGTAAAATCTTTTTAAGGTATCTATTTCTAGTAAAATCTTTTTTTGGGTCGTTGCACAAAAAAACACATTTTAAATTTCATAATATTTTTTATTAAAACTTTCTTCTTATAAATCCATCGATTGCTAACATAATATAGAATAGAACGTACATAGAAGCCATGTCTCAATATGTGATTTACATAAATACATACATGTTACCTTGCTGACAGCTACACTCGGACTGTGCGACGGCCGCCATCTTGTTTTCATGGTTCTCAAAATGGCGTCCACGACTATTACGTCACTATTCGTTTTTAACTCTCCAGTTCGTAGTTCAAATCCAGATGAAATTTAATATATTTTTTGTACTCGTGTAACTCTGAAAAACCTTTCGATACGAAAGTCCAAGCTTTGATTTTTTTGTACTATTTCTAAAATCCAAGATGGCGGCCCGTCGCACAGCTCTTGCAATGTTACCATTACAAAGCACCAATCATTCGAAACTAGGTAATAAGAAAAAAATAGCTATTAAAATTAATTTTATTATAAAGGCCGTTGCTGTAAAGTCGAATACATGATTTGAAGGAAAACATTAAAAAATGGACGATTAGCAAAAATTGTAAACGTTACCTACAAGAAAGGGAATCGTATTATGACAAAAGAAAATGATTAAATCTAAAGTATCGACTCACACTCCATCCAAACAATTTGGTATGACAAGTTACATTACTCGACATCATAATGTACCTTCGTTTTATGCACAAAAATATCGCAAGTCTAGAAAAACATCGAACAAATCAATTGACAACATACAAATCTGACACCATCGAACATTCAAACGCACTAGAAAACACGTAACGTAACGCAAAAACACAGAATGGACTGAATCTCTAAAACAAAGAAAAAATTCTATCACGACTCGTTTGGTACAGTCGCCGGCGAAAATTAGTCTACGTATTTTGAGACTTCGTCGGGGCGTACAGAAAATTCGAAATTCGAAAATTTTTAAATGCATGAAGTCACATCACGTGACGTCATTCATTATCTTTTTCGAATTTCGTCATCGTTAAGAAAAGTTAAATGATCCGTAAGCCCCGCTCGCTAGTATACGGGCAGTGAGACCGACGACAGACATTCGCATGCATTATCGAAACTTGTTTACAGGCTAAAGCTATCATTTGAGGCTATGTACAATAAAATATACCTTAAAAAACCTTGTGCATTCTTCAGCCTACGTTTTATCGTCAAGTGGTAATAATATTCAGCCATTTCTCATTTTCCACACTATATTTAAATCTATTTTCTGATAGCTAGGAATAGCTAGTATTTGCAGTAACTTTGAAGTCAGTCAAGGATGCGTTGTTACGCGGAGCAGATACACAATATGTTTAACTATCGTCTTATGTCCATATATTTTGCGGTAATAAAGCTAAATTCGCAAACCAAACTTAAAAAAAAAAAAACAATTTTCGAGACAATTAGCAATCAGCATTAAAACATTGTGAATCTTCATTTTCATCTGCAAATTAACGTAGAAAATATGAAAAATACAATAGTACATTCTAGCAGAATTCATACGAGCAAAACATCTAACATCAAAGTCGTACAAAAAATTTAGTACATTGGTACCGCATATTGTACATTGGTACTTTAGTACCCCGTAAATTGGTACAGCACAGTAGATTGCAGTCCATTCCATGATCATTTTAAAGTCCACGGTAAGCTCTCACACGGCCCACTCAGTACGTTTTTAACATCTATTGGATTCAAGGCTGGTACAACAACAAAATGCGGAGGCAATCGATATACAATACCTACTGATATAATAAGTGAGTACAGTCGCAGTGAAAACCTAGCAAGGTTTCAATTAAACACCAATGATCGTTTTCAATTTAATAAGTTACCTACTCTTTTGCACAATCATTACGAATTAAGTATCAACATATTTTCGCCTGCGACTGTACTCGTGGATAATTTGTTGAAAAAATAATAAGCTTATAGATAATACGGAATATACAAGTTCGGACAAAACAACGTTCCCAGTGTTAAACTATTATTAATAATTTGTTACCATAACTACTTAAATGATGAAAAATTGTAATAATAAACTAGAAATTACAGCTTTATCAAAATTGCGTTACCAATTTATACTTAATGCCTTAAGCGATAAGGTCTATTTGATATATCAATTTTGATAAACGTTAGCTCAGCGGCTAGGGGAATCGCAAGTATACCAATATTAAAAAAAAACGCGAAGAAACTTCGAGGAGGCAACACTAATGACAGATTAACAAGAAAAACAAATGGCGCGGAGAACCGTCAAACCGTTTTGACATTTCTAACTGTCAACTTGACAACAGTGACGGTCAAGAAAAAGTTAGTTGTCTCTTTCACTCTAACGACGATTCTTTGTAAAAGAACGAGATTGGTATATCTATCTTTTTCGCTCCATTTCCTTTCCTCGTCAACCGACATCATTAACGTAAAGAAAAACAGATACAGATTATTATATCATATAAACGCTAACTACTTATTATACAAAAATTGTTTATGCATGTCGTTTAAATAACTTATATTTAATTATATTGTTATTGTATTTTGTTAACACATAGCTGTTTAGTTACTAGTCACGTCTGGGCTATATTTTGGGTGTTTCTGTCTGTCAAATACAAGTATTATTTAAAATTTGAAATTTCAATAATTTTTTTGATTTATTTTACATGACAGAAATACCTAAATAATTTGATACATGTCTTTCATTCTATAAGGAAAGCATATTTTTTATCGAATCAATCAAGCTTGATTTTCTTTAACAATACCAACTTGCTTTTTCCTATTTAACACTTGAAATTAACTACGCTGTCACATCCAGTAATAAGTTAAATTGAATTAAATTAAAGATTTAATTATAACTAAATAAATGATCTTTATTTAGCTCCCCACCATTTTAGATGATGATTTTAACACATCTACGATGATATGGCTAAGATTTGAAAGTTAATAAAAATTAATCAATTATTAGTTTTAAGAATATTAAAATTTATTTATTTAATACAAATTTAATCATTAATTTCCTTGGCAAATTTCAAAGTATAACAAAATTTTTAGAAATGCAAATATTTTACATTAATTTAAATTGAAAAAAAAAGAAAAATCATCAAAAATAATAAGATTGCCAATATTATAAAATTAGGGAAAAAAAGTTTCTATAAAATTGATTACTTAAAAAAATCATCGTATTCATATAATTAAGCCATAGATAGTATAGCTGATTTACATATTTTTTAAATTCCATTACAACAGGGTAACGAATCATGCCATAGCAATGAGTTCACACGAAAATTATTCTAAAAATGATAATTTCTAATCCCATTTTTATTGAAATAAATTTTATTGCAAAAAATACATCTTAGAATCGTTTAAATAATTCGTTTCAATTTTTATCATAATTATGTACCAAAAATCCATAATAAGTCTTCAATATATTTTTAATGACTGATGTATGTAATAGAAAAATTTCCATGTGAAACCATCGTCTAGGTCTTTCAAATTTCATTTAACCGATCAAAGCCAGTGCTTTGATTTGATCGTATCTTGACGACACTCAATTCATTGTGTCAAATCTTGTATTGACCATCTCACTACTAAGGTCACGTCCAAACCCAAGCTCATTTCCCTAGAACATCGCGCGCACGCGGTAAACAGCCGAAAAATCATCATTATTACTCCCTCAATAATCATTGTAATAATAATAAAAAAAACATCACAATAAATAAAACTTACAATTTACACAAAATTAATTATATTGTAATACACACCGTTTTATCAGTGCTCCTATACACAACCTAATGATATACACCGACAAACGTACGATTATAATTATAGTTTCAGCAAAAACAAAAATTAATTAAATAATTAATTAATTATGACGTTTTAATTCGTTCCCGTCACTGATATATTATTTCTCGCGACTCTACTACGAGGAGAATTATTAGTATTAATTATAATTTATTAAATCTTTTTAATAGTATGAAAATATTATATTTTTTACCGGATTTCCGTAACACGAGGAACGTAAGCGGCCGCGCCACGAATGTTACATTACATTTAAACTTTTGCTTAAATTTAGCGGAAAAAAAAACAAAAAGCTTGATAACGCTTATCATCTTAAGGAGAACCGTGTATTTGCGATATAAATGCATTAGTTAATTACATTATCAACGTCCATTTACAATTACAGACACAAATATCGGACACAATTTTGGTCACTTACAGAATCGGACACTAAATAATGGTAATAATAATTTTTCGTCATCATAGTTTTTTAAATTCCATGAAAGTTATAGAACATAATAAATATGAAAATATTCAAAAGTTTAGATGACTTATTATGGTTTTTAATCATCAAATTTTTCATGATTATGTAAGACAAGACTGTTACCAATATTTCTAATAGTGTCTGTAAATGTAAATAATTATTTATTCGTCTCAACCTACCTCATACATTTACGACGACAAACACTCACATTCTACTTAGAAAAACCACAGTTATATAAGGGGCCGTTCAAGTATTACGTAACACAATTTGGGGGGAGGTGGGGCAGGGAGCGAACAGCGCCTTACGTAACATTGTTTTTTTTTACTAAAAAAAACTAGGGAGTACAATTCTCCAAGTTGGGCAATTATTTTTGGTAATGTATGATCATTTGTGTGTTACGTAACGTTAATGAAGTGAACAGAAACACGTTACGGCGTGTTACATGGCTTGGTCAAAAATCTTAAAAAATTGCGTTACGTGTCACTTGAACGGTTCCTTACGAAGTAAATAATGCTTATAACAAGGTAACGTTTTGTGTCGTAAAATGTACTGAGCTAACAACATACCATCTCAATACATACATATTGGCTGGACTACATCCGACTATAACTTTCCTACTTTACTTCAAATCGTGGTTATAGTGGCTATAACGAAGATATATGGGGATTTCGGCCTGGAGTTTCAGAACCAGAAAGTGAAGAAAAAAATAATAATAATAAATCGTTTTAATTATATTAATTCATTCAATTTCACGAAAACAAACATGAAAAATAATACGTATTTTTTTTTAAACTTCATTCAACAACATTGTGTTGAAAATCTCGATTTGCGCTTTAAAATGCAATTAACATGTCCAAAAATTATAATAATTATATTACCATTATCATACATGGATTTGTGTCAATTAATGAAATTGAAAACGTGTCAGCAAATCGAATAGACATACTCAGCTCGAAATCCCAATAAACCTCGAAAGTCTAAGCAAAGAAGCCTCAAATAATTCGAAAAACATATACACTTTAGCACCAGTGAATTATTTTACAGATAATTACTATCAAAGGCACCTTTAGTATAACGAAGCATAACGTGCATTGGCCGCTATTGCCAAAAACCTAGTAACATATTAAAAGCTATTCAGTAAAAATAGCCTACAGCTATTCCCGCTACAGTGCGCTTTATATCACTATGTGGCTTAAAATTACCAACAAAAAATGCTATCATAATCAAAACATTCACTTTTACATAATCTGTCACTGACGTTGAAAAACTCAACGTACTTGTAACTATATTTCACTAATCTGACAATCGTAACATATAACATGTAACGTAACGTGTAACGTTCCGTGTAACGTAAAATACACATCTGTAAATTGGAGATGGCTATACAAAATACATGTATTTTTCAACCATTCCAACGGTCAATATACGAAACAGAAAGAGCGTTTAAAATAGTATCGTTAATTAAGACAACATTTTCTTTAACATCTTACACAAACCCTAGGACTCTACCCCGGGACATAACTCGTCCCAGCCAATATGTACGAATCGAGAACATTCTATAACCTTACCTGAGATAGACCTTAGATAGCGTTCTGCAACGTGAGCGGATGGTTGATAGTACCGTGGCCGTTGTGTGTCGTGAAATCGTCTTCCAATAACTTGTCCGCCATCTTGGTTTGGTGTTCGGCCGAGAGTCGCTCGGTCTGTATGAAGTTGGCGGAGATGTGTCCGACGCCGGTCGGCAACGTGTCGCGGACGTTCCCGTTGTTCGTCTCTATGATCTGTTGTACTTGTTGTTGGGTGTTGTTTGTGTTGGTGGTGGTGTTGGCGTTGTCGTTCTGTTTTGTTGTTGACGTCTGCTCGCCGGTTTTGTCCTCACTCTGGAAGATAATCCAGTAACAATTAAGATCATGTTAAAAAAATAGCTGAATAAAAAAATCTTTGAATGGTAGTCAGGTAAAAAGTAAAGTTACAAACTTACATTATTTGTCTCGGACAGCCCTAACAGGTCGGCGGTGACGTTTCCATTGTTGGGTGTGACGCTCGGTTCTGCGCTCGGCTCGGTGCTGGGCTCGGCGCTCGGCTCGACGATCGGCTTAACGCTCGGCTCCTCGGCTGGCTTCGACTCTTCAGGCTGGAGGAGATAGTCACTAGTTAAGCAGGGGTTTTTTTTTCCAAACTTGCCTCTACAGCGATTAATGATTTTAAATACATACAGAGCGAATCGCAAAATTAAGAAAATTTAAGCTGTTGAGTAATAGGACATTTTGGAAAAAAGAAAATTTGAACTATAAATATATATCTAAAAGTTAAAAATGGATAAGCAAACAAAAAAAAAAGTTGGTCCTTCGAGCCGGATCCTGTAGCTTCGATAACCGAATATGCCAATCCAACATTCTGCCAAAAGTGTTCACTAACCTATTCTTATAAAATTACTTCTTACACTAACCAATACCCCAAAGTAACTACTAATACTAATCTATTACGTATATTACTCAATGTCACAAACCTGACTAGCGTCGAGCTGTACTAGATCCCCGACTACTTCGTTCCCGTTTCCGTTCCCGTTCCCGTTGTCGGCGGCGGGCGCGGCGGGCGCGGC
>LGAG01000047.1:560369-576963 GCA_001278395.1 Lerema accius | reverse complement strand
GACGAGCCGAAGGCGAACGCGGGCCGGGGAGCAGAGCGGGCCGCCCGGGCCCGCTCCAGTCTCTCCGTGCGGTCCCGTTCCCGCTGGAGAAGGGCCTCGCGTCGGGAGACCGAGGCCTCCCATATTGCACGCTTTCGCTCCTCCACCTGCGTTAAAGAAAACTTTTAACTATTAACACAGACGTGAAAATTAAAGACAATTATACAAAAAAAAACATCATACAGATAAGCTGGTGTTGCAATTGGTATTTAACGATAATAACATTTATGGTTATGTAATGTACCAGCATTTGAAGGTTAATTCATATTCCTTAAAGATTTTATCTTTTAGTGCTCAATAAACAATAAGTTATCACAGCTGGCGATAAACATATTTTTTAAATAGAATGACTAGAACAGAATAAAGAGAAGGATAAAATAGGATAAACACGAAATTTAAAGAAATCCCTAAAACGAGTGACTATTGGTTCGAGCTTAGATTCTACCCAAGTCCAAAATAAATTGAGCTCGCGATGTACTTAACAAGAAGATAGTGGACAATTTAGCGACGACAAATCAACTACAACTCGTAACAATGCAACTAAACAGACTAATAAGAATTACATCCTCTGCGTACTCCACGCGCTCCTCAGCAGACAGTTTCTGACGACGACAATAATTGTTATTGTCTAATTAGCCTGCACTTTGCGTACAACGTTCACGTCTGGATTGAAACGTTTTATAGAACTTGTTGTATAGTGATTTTTAAATCATCAACAAAGTACTTAATAGAATACCTATTACTCAAGACTCAATTACAAAGTCAAATGATAATAATTGTACCAAGTCACGGCAAACAGGTGGTGAATTATCCTCTTAAAGGATTCCGTTCGATGGATATGGTTAGCACAATTTTTTTGTGCCTTCTAAGTGGAATTCATGCATTGTCTCGGTTAAAATTTTGAGAGATTGTATCGTTACTGCTTTGCATTTATTTGAACAAGCATTACGTCATATGCAGAGCCAACAAATGCAGTGATATAACTCTTTTAAACTGTCTGGATATTTTACCGATACACATTATAAGGCATTTGCCTGACTGCCGAGCATCCAATTTTCCAAAATATTATTTTGCAAAGTACAGAACCTAACATTCAACTGAACAATCTAAAAGGATATACCTAACAAAAAGTAAGGAATCATATGACTAATATATCCAATGGAGGAGTTTATTTCCCCTTTCTTCTCCTCCTTATTAAAGCACCTTTACGAAACGGGGGTAGATTCAAAAAAATTGACGTGCATAAGAGTATCATTGATACCTATATGAATAAATGATTTTTGATTTTGATTTTGATTTTTGATTTTGAATGTTTCGTTTAATTTCAACTTCACGAGAGATTATGGAGCTTACACTGAACGCTTAGCTAAAACCTAGAAAAAGTTTTCATTCCAACTTCTTTCTCCAATGTCAAATTCGTCACTATTATCAGAACATCAGAACTTTCACAAGTGTCAACTTAATGCAAAAGTAATAAATAATGGCTGAGGCTGACAATATGGCATTTCATAATTTCTCGACTGAGATCATAATTATGGTTATGCAAAAGGCTCGTTTGGGGCCGGTCCAAGCGGGTCAAGTTTAATAACCACTTATAAACGTTTAGTGCTGCATCAAGCCTCTTTTCCGGTTACATCATAGAAGCACGTGCCTAGTTTTCAACTTAAACCATATTAGGATTTTAACTATACCACTAGATTCGAATTTAGAAAAAATAAACCTTAGGTGTACTCGCAGCGTTGTCCAAGTCTCAAAAATTTTTGTCTGAATTTTCAAAAATAAACTTCTCTACTCAGCTCTTAACTCAATGTGCTTTAAGAATAAGGATAACATGTTGAGCAATATTTAGTCTCAGAAGACGTTTTTTAATCAACTTAAAATCACGAGAAACCATATGTTAATTTCAAAGAAGCTTCCGATTAAAGTAGATTTGTCTTTGATTAGATTGAACAATTAGGAGTTGTACAATCTACCATTCACGAGGACCATTATACGCTGTTACTGCCAGAATGGGTAATTGTTCAAAATGGGTAACTCATCCAGTTAATTTTATTTATTCCAGAAGAAGGATTAAATTTTTCACAAATGGTTTAAGATTAGAGTCGTATTGTTACAATCACAAGGGTACACACAATCTATTATTAGTAACAAAACGTAGTGGGTGGTCACCAACGAGGCAATGTATAGGAAGTTTACTTCCATTGGCTTGAAACAAACATTTGCATTGCAAAAGAATGCCAAGTGAATGCGACGGAATATCTGCATCCGATTTGAATAATTAACTATAATCACCGCGCTAATGCGAGATCCTATACGTAAAGATCTACTTCACTTCACGGAAACACATATTTTGTAGTTTACTCAAGTGTAAAACCCACGCGGTTATTCGTAATATAAATTATTTTACCTTCGTTTCAATTCACTTCAGTTATAATAAATAAATCATTTGTTTGCAGTAGTCTGCGTTAAGGACGGGTGTGAAAAATTTCAGCTCGAAAATGTATTCAGTAATAATGTTCATGAATATGGTGAACCAAACAAATTATCTCATAACACTCTAAATAAAAAGGTCTTTAAAGAAAAACACAAATTCTAAAAGAAAATAACAATGGAGAGCGTTTTCAATTTACTGAATAATATGAATTTCGTAAATCTGGTGAATAGTCTAGAACGTTGGAATTCATAGACGTGTAGGTATTTGGAGCGGACTCATAATTAGATTCGGTATAGACAAGATGGCGTGTTTCATCCGGGAATGTGCCCGATCCTGAAGGAAGTGAATGCCGTTATTTTTGTCGCGGCTCCTTAACGCGTGGCAGGAGTTAATTTTAAAACATTTTTTGATGCACTACAACGGCACGAGTATTTCCGTGCGAGCCATTAAAGTTTACGAATGAATGCTCGAGGTGTTTAGACAACTCGAAATTTGGATTACGGTCATAGTTTAAGTTCGAAAGCTGTAATACAGATGGAAAATTAACTACACAAATGCAAAGTCAACCACACAAAGAACACGTAATTCTAAACTTAACAAAGCAATAGAAAAATGCCCCTTTTGTGAGTTGCTCGTCTAAAAAGTGCTTAGCCGATATTTTGTGGAAACTCTCCAAAACCTTAAAATCACAAGTCATTACTCGGATACTATTTAGACTCTTCTTTGTTCTTATTCCTCACCAAGGTCGCCTTTACGAAGTTGCTTTACAATAGTGCAGTACGTAGTATTATATCAATGTTGCGAGTAATATGGGCGTATTTGACGTCTAAAATTAACTCAATCATTTAAGAAGTATGTGCGCACAATTTGCATTGTCTATCGTGTATAAGACTCGATGCTGTAAGACATGCATTTCTGCTACCTAGATCTTTGTTGCATCACGTTTTGGCAAACCATCGTCTATCGATCGTGGCTTCAATATTGTGTAATAGTTATCCATGTCAACAAAAACGCTATCACTACCGACAATCTGCTCGTCGATATAGAACATAATATTTGATATTGATTACGCCTTCTAGTATCCCGTTAATGTGGTCGATTAGGTCTCTTTTATTATAATATCGAGTATGGCGACGATGGACGTGACATGAATACGCCAATCACGTATAGCTTTTGATCCGTATAGATAGCTATCGCAGATTTTCAAAATAGTTGCAACCTTGTAGTACGTAACATATAGCATAAAAATATCAACATATTTCATGGATTCTGCGTAAAGATAACACCTAGATACTAGGAACAACATAACTTTGTCATATTTCCTAGTTCCTACCTCCCAACACCGGTTAACCGTTTAGATATCACATCTTATCTTGCAGCATCAGTCAATTAGTAGGTTTTTTAAGTAAGCTGACAATCGTTTATGTATCTTGCGGTAGACTCGACTATAGTAGCAATAGTACCGCGCTACGTATGCGCACTTCAGCTAGTGCCGTTTCATTGCGCGTGACCTCATAATTGACTGAATACGTTACGTACGTACTGACCAGGTTATTTTAACATTTGGAGTTATGAATGACACGACAGAATTGCACGGAAAAATGGATCGTAAAACCTGACAGGATTACAATCTCTATCTCTGTACCTTTCACCTGAGTCATTGCTAAATCTGCTAATTTTGTTGTTTACAACGGCTAATAAGGGTCAGGGTCAGAAAAATTAGACTCTATAGGCTTCATAAGTCGCAACAGTATACATAAATTGTTGGCTATTGTTCCACTGACGATCCGTTGTTGTTTGACGGAAAAACCCATTAGATTCTAGACAGTTTCGGGCATTCAATAACTAATTATTTAGGTATCGAGCTCAAGGTATGTCCAAATTCAGGATTTCATCTCGTAAGCTGTTTTTTCACCTACACAAATGCATTTAAAAATTGATACAACAAAAATTTAGAAACAGATTTTTCCATACAATATCGCGCAAATTGCCATAAGTTCGAACGTATACAAAGGCCACGACCTTTCAAGCACTTATCCAATGATTGCTTATTCAATGGAGCGAACAAATTGAAGAAATTTTATTTGCGTTCCTCACATTGCAATGACGAATATTTAACAATATTAAAGAAATCTTATTTGAGGAATGAAGTAGGTAGAGACAGCGAATACATTACCCTTGTGTCTTTCATCCTGCTCATCATTTTGGGTTTAAACTATTTAAAATGCACAAAGCGCATGTTCGTAAGTTAAGAATAATTTACAATTACTAACAAATTACCTCATTACTAGCGTTAAAGATCGAGCGATCAACAAAACAACGGTGCGGCGCGGTGAGCGTACAGAGCCAATGACATCACCTCGCAAGGACGTCAATGTTATCCAACGTAGGCTGGTGGAATTACTAGAATGTCATGTTGCAAGCGATAAATACACATACTTTGCCGTTCGTTCACAGCATCCTCGTTATTCTTAACGTTTGATAGAATATACAAGGTAGATTGGACACTGCTGGATACACTTCAGATTTACATAGGTAAGATGATTGGTTATAGTATCTGTACCAATGGTGTTAGTATAATACCAATGGCATAATTTGTATTTGTATGGACCTATAACCTCGCTTTAAAATACAATAGTTCAAAAGAATAACAAGGGTGGCCTGAGGTCAATACTTGCCCACTCAGTATTCAAATTGTAACTCCAAATCAAGACACTTAATGCCTTAAATTTCATGTGAAACCTAAAAGCTATTAGTTTAGCGTGACAAGAAATTACAGTAGCGAGGCAAAACGTCTAGACATGTCTAGTCAAAGCGATTGTACGTAAATCGTTCTCGACATAAAATGCAACACCATTATCGTTCGAAAGAGTCCACGTACCCCAAATGTCATTACTCATTTTTACCAGGCAAAAAGCACTCAGGAAAATAGTATCTTGAGATATGAAACTTCGCTCAAACATATCAAAGTCAACGTTCAGATAACGTGCAATTAAGATGATAATTTTGCTATGACAACGTTTGAGATAATAAATAAAATATAGTTAAGATAGAGAGATATGTATAACACCTAATAGATATTACAGTCCTATGGCTTGAGCAGGTAATTATTGTATCTCTCGATACAGATCCAAGTATTGATATGATGGCAATTTCAAACATAGCTAACATGATGTAAGTTACAAATACAATAACATAATATGCAATAGTTTGAAATAATACTGAACAAAGTCAAGATGGAGAAGTAAAAGGAACGGATCGAGTCGTTTAGCGTTATTTGCAATGCGAGCAGAATGTGCTAATTGGGAAGGGTAATCGAGAGGCTCAAATTGATTCCGCAGACACTTCACAGTATGCAGTTTGGAAACCTTTGCTGCAAGAAACTTTTTAATATGAAACTTCAAAACTACTCTTGTAGGTTTTTCTAGTTTAGAGATTAGGTTTATTATTGGAGTATATTTTCGTCATTGGAAAGTCATGATTGTAAAATGTTTAAAGGATTAACTTTATACCAGGTAAAGGAAAAAAAGGTGAAAATAATTATTGTCAAGTTCAATAAAAGTAAATTCGATAGCAAACAATTACTATTATAAAATGTATAAAGATAAAAAATTATCATTATAAAATTGTTATTCAATGACAATATTCGTGTTGATAACAAAACAAACTTAATCCCAAATGTCGATATCATCAATAACAACATGAATTTCTTGCATTCTCTAAATTGAGAAAGAAAACTGATAAGATAAGGTTAAAAAGCAAACGTTGGTCTACCTTTGGATAAGGTAACTTCAGAGTTTACGCGGATTGAGTAAATTCGATCTGACAAGAGAACAAACAGTAGATACTTTATCACTTAGCATGCCGCCATGCGTGTGTCTACTGACAACTGATATTGATTAAATAAAGCATTGAGTTAGTCACGTATACCATCAATATTACATAATTTTTATTCGCATCGCATTTCAAATTTGGAATGACGAATAAATTTTCATCATCTTAACCAATCAGTCTAAGACTTGAAACTGCATTTGATTCCAAATCTGATAAAATATTATGGACAACATCTAACAAGTCATTGATGTATCTATCATTACGACACATTAGGCACCAGAGTGGTGCCCTGAGAGACGCCAAAGGTATTCCTACAGAAAATCGACCGAGCGATGTTTGCAGATATCTCGTCGCATATCTTAGGACAGGAATTCCTACGACATGATAGCTGTACTTTGATCTCGAATCGATATCGTAGCTGAGTGAATTCTCTAGTCACTGTCACTGATAAATGTACGGACTTCAAATGAATGTTCTTATAGTCTTCTTGAAGTATGTATGTAATGAAGGGAAAGTCTATGAGGAATAGATATCCTCGATTCAATTAAAGTTCCCTTACTATTTAACTAGTTTAACGTTGATTATAACTCCTCCTATATTTACGTGTACAAAAATAAAATAAAAATAGTGAACAATAAATTAACTTCATTTCATTTCAATATAATTGACGTCATCTCTGAGCATTATCATTGGTATTAGATTGTACTGTCTGTTATTACGATAGAACAAATGATTTAATGCAAAGTAATTAACTAAACAATAAGGTAACAACTTATTAACTATTACATAAATAACATTACCACAAGGAAAATTCGTTCAACATTATCTAACGCGCGACACAAAACCAAATTTCCGATGCAAATGCCAAATTGTAACTCCCGCAATGGCTCATTCTAAAATTTAAGTCATTACGCTTTCGCATTTTCTAATTTTCACTATCGTATGTAAACGTAACTATTATTTACTGGAATGGAGAAAGTACTGTTTCTGTGAGCTCCGTCACAGATGACGGCCGTTGGTCCGACATTGTGCTATCCCGTTGCTTCAATTATGTAATTGTTTTCAAATAGTTCTTCGTCTTCGTCTTCTACTAAGAGACTGTCGGCACTCGGCAATCTATTTACATTACATTGCATTACATTTGAGATATAACGAAACCCTTCTAAACTATTAGGATTATCTAAAATTACGCAATGAATATCATTAATCATAGACATTAAGTTGATCGGACTATTGATGTTTATTCAAATTGTCGCTATCCAAATGGTGGAAAAAGTACTTGATTACTTCTACTCTTGAATTTAACGTCGCGTTATTTTACGGATTAGAACTAAACTTAATCGGAATATGCTTTATAATACAAGGCAATACCCTGAAATCTAATGTTATTTTTCATTATAAGATATTAGTGAATAAATAAATAGTAGTCACTCACTAAACAATAAAATAACAACTTAAATAATTCCGCATTTTAAAATGTACCTATACATACTGTTTTTTCAATCTAAGATAAAAGCAATATTTGTATTTCTTTTATGTAATTTGACACGCTAATTAAAAGGATTATTTTTTGTACTACGCATAATGAGTATTGTGGGTCATAACAATTCTTACGTCATATCCTTTATTTAAATGACTTGGGGGTGTTTCATACATTTTCATCCTCTATCAACTTAGGACCAAACACCCACATAATTTAAAATAATCTCTTTAGTCGCGTTTGCTGATAAAATATCTACGTCATCACCATTAGTTAGTCATTTTAAATTGTTGACGCTGATGCTTTTGACATCATTCGTTGTATTTGGCTGACAATAATCACGGATTGCTTTAAGCAGTCAGCTCTGGCAGCTTCATACAGTTGCATGAGGTTTGACCATCATACATAAGGAGCTTGAAGGAGTCGGTTCAAACAATCGCGCACGTCCACTGCGTCATGAATAACACTGCTGACAGCTTGAAGCAATCCGTCTAATCAGTCCCTAACCTGGGGGTAATCAGCTAATTTATTGTGGTAACCAAGAATCTAATTAGCAGCATCGTAAATTAAAATGATACAGAAAAAAGTCATTACTACTTTAAAGACGGGGTAAAATCAGTTTTCCTCATAGGACACAGGGTTAACGATATTGAAAAGGTTAGTAACCAATGGTCTATAGATAGGCTTGTAGTCTATATCCAACTAACCTGCTGTCGCCTGTCGTCATCCTTCGCCCTCTGCTCGGCTTGTCTGCGGCGGCGGTCTTCGTCTCTCTTCTCGCGCTGCGCCTGCGCCGCGGCAGCATGCGCACGCAACTCGTCCAGTCTCTTTCTCTGTTCCGCCTCTCGCCTCTCGCGCGCTAATCTCGCTCGGTCTAGGGCTTCTGCCGACACTGTAAATAAAATTTTATAATTTAGATTTTGCTCATAATGCTGAAAATTACTTAAGCACTGTATTTTATAATACCGCGAACGCTTGGAGACATACAGGTAGTACAAAGTAGCGGAAATAGAAAAGGAACTGAAAATTTAAAATGAAATCTTTTGGAATTGTAAATGCGGTACAATACGTATTAAAATAAAATGACCTTAGTAACTCAATATTGGAGCAGATTAAAAAAAGCATTAGATAGGTAAGTATCGCATTAGATAGGTAAGTATCTACGTCATTTAAGTATAAATCGAAATCGATTTGAAATAAATTACATGGAATTTCTCTTTATAGTATCTATAGGCTCCTTGATGTAATGGCTACATTTAGTAGCAATAATTGATGCCCGTACAACGACGACTAGACAATAATCAAGACAGTCACATTCAAACAAATGCCCTGCAGAAATAAAACGATCTAATTTCTCTTTCGGATCTTATTAAATGTACGGTTATGATGCGTTTCGTTTCGGTACATTCTAAATAGCTGATTTTATTAGCCGTAAACTATAAGACGATATTCGGTTGATTGAAGCCTGGCATGACAGTGAAAGTGCTACAATTTGATTACAGTCCAGATGCGGAAACCGCTAAGTAAGAGTCACGTAAGTGTTAAAACTGCTTATTTTGGCGTCTAAGAAGATCAAACAATTTGAAATATAACGCCAAGTCATCAAGTAAACGATTAAAGTTGATGATGAGTCAGTGTTGTTAATTTTAAGGCTTACTAGCTATAAAAAATAATATTAACAAGTAAATCGAAAAGAAAGTGAATATTAGAAAACGTTTCACTAGTTTCAAGTTTATAGATAAAATACAACAATAACCTAATTCGATTACATCCAACCATTTAGTGTAAGAAAGCATCTAATAGGATCTCCCCCTCAAAGATAGCACTTAATAGAGTTGCGTGGATCAAATACATTCCGAACAGCAATAAATTACAAGATTGTAAGGTTAAATTTATTGATTCTACCTACTTCGAAGATACTATTTGTAGGGTGAATCAATAAAATGTACTTACACCAAAACTAGAATTGGTGAAGCTTATCGATGAATTAACCCAATTACTTTTGTACCATGAAGAGACAATAGTTTTAACTTATAAATCCATTGAAAAATTGAAATGACTAACTTAAATATTCTTGAATACAAGACGTTTGACAAATAGAATGTCGTACACCAAGATGAAGACTTATTTACTGTAGAATATCCAGTTATACAAAGGCATGATACAAATGACAGATGACCGTCAACAAAAACCGTCCAACCAGACACCTGCCCGAAGATATGAACCTGTCATCAATCAATAACTGATGAATGGAGGAATGTCGACACAATTCATTGAACGCGGCGATCAATAGACGTTTCTACACGCAGTTGGTAAACAATGTAGGGTCACATCGGTGGAATGTCGGCCAATAGTAGCTGAGCCTATTTATAACTAGCTTTCATAGCTAAACGATACCGGATCCGAATACGAGAGAAATAACTTCTACATTCGCAGAAACCTAGCAAGCCAATAATTCATTGTACAAATAATACTTATCATTGCTGAGAATTTGCATATACATGTTAACGTAATGGTCATAATATTTAAACCTCCTGTAAATGCCAGATGGAAAACGCACAATAAGTAGGTACCACATGAAAGAATGAAATCTTAGACACAATCGTAGATTATAGTCACTTGATGTTATGTAAGAAGCTTACTATTAAATAAACAAAGAGAAGAACTTAATTTAAGATATCTAAGACTATAAATCTTGAGGGATTTGCATAACTAGTGTTGAGATGGAAATGGATCGCAACGCAAGCTTCACAAAATCAAAATTACGCAAGACATGTATCTACTATTGAGATTAAATTTTGATGTTGTATTAGCCATCGCAGGGCTAATTTAGAAATGTGAACTCAAAAGGGACCAGGGCTTAATGTAGAAAATGGCATGCAAATACATATTACAACGCCATAAGTTGACTGACTCATTCTAAAAATTCATTGACCTGAAGTGAAATCCTCACAATAAACAAGTTAGGGCTATTTATCACATCGTTTAGGATTATCAGCAAAACGTTTAATACATATGTTTTTATTTAAACTTATCTCTTTGAAGATAGCGTGTGTATCTTCTCGTTTGATCGTATTCATTTTTAAAACCACGTGGATGGTCTGAATTTACACTCAAACTAGTTAATCCTAAAATTAATATTATTTTAAAGAGCAAATTAGAGTTTGTTTCTTAATTACTCTGTGTTTATTAATTGTGAATCATAATATTAATTGTAATTGTTGTTATTTTTATCTAATCCTAGATTTGATAATTACTGACAACGTTACCAACCTTGAGGAAACAAAGAATTATTAGAATAATAAAGTAATTAACATTCACATAATGGCGTACGATACAAATAATTTCCTTCGTAATTATATCACCGTTAAGACCATGGCAATGGTTATGAACTGAGAATGTATTCCAACATTTAGATCAAGGTTAGTATCTCGCATTCCGCAATCGAATTTTCACTTTTCTACAATATTGCCACATTTTTGTAAAGTGCGCTGGGTAATGTTGTCGAGTGCAAAGCAGACAGATAAAAATTAATGGCTAATAATAATAATAAATAGAGTAATGAGTATACAATATAGACCTAATAGATTTACTGATAACTAATTCGAGACATGAGTAATTTGCATATTAGTAGGATCAGAAATTGAAATTATTAACAATCAATTCAATAATTATAGACCAATCAACAGCACCGGTACTCGCATCCATTAACCACAACTCCAACGACATCGCAATAAATAATGATATGAAGTAAAAACTGGCATAATATTCCAAGGCAAGGCAAGCCAAGCAAGCGTCCATCTTTTTCCTCCTTTTATTCGATTTACAGCACTCGTTATAAAAACAGCAAAGCGCGAACCCGCACCAATTTCATGACCAGCTGCGTGTGATGACAATGTTTTTGTCACGGCAAGCTATTTTACAAGAGCAAATGAATTCGGAGCTGGTGTATAAGTCACCTTGCGTTTTTAACGTGAAAATGTTATTTAGTAACTACAAAAAAGAAGCTGGAAAGTGGAAAATATTGCTCATATTGCTTATTGCTTCTAAACATGGCAAGGAACACTAATTCAGTATTCAACACTATGCGGCGCGATTTCAATATGAAATTAATGGAGAAAGCTTCTAAGTTAAACAAATATATGTATATACATCTCGTAAACACTTTTGTAGTCACAACCAGTCATTGGATAAATCTCATTCTCAATTTATTTTTTGTTAACAACTATAAGCCTATTGTTACTTTGATGTCGAAAATCAATGATGTTACATAAAGAGAAGAAGATAATTGTTAAAAATACCTTCGGTCTGAAGGCACAGAAACGACTGAATTTGGGGAGATTTCTCTTGAGAGTACGAATCAGACTGCAAATAATTATGAATTAATTAAATTCATGAAGACGAAAGGGACGCACGCAAACTTACTAGCTTGAAACATCTTTTTCGTAAACAAAGTTAAGTAACAAATGTATAGTATAAAATATTGCCATAAATTATCCAAAATACCTTTCTAGCCTTGCAATACGTAGACTTACATAGCCAAGAGGTTATTTCATACGCAAGTAAGCTCACAATTGGCCAACTGTGGTAAAGAAACAAAAGGACGGGGAACATATTGTTTTTTTACCAGCAGCTGGTCTGTACGCGTGTCATTGTTACCGAGCATGGGGGTGCTTAATCAAGAGACGTTCTCAGTTCAGCCAACGCATGAACATAAATAAAAATTCCTGTTTCGTACAACTCGTCTCTTTAAACTTTTTAGGCTTTATTTCGTTTGTAGTGCAATGTTGCTCTAAGTTTATAAACGCCGTTGTAAGTTTCAAAACCTACTTCATTAAATGTTATCATTTTCTTTCCAACAAGTTGTGTCTCGAAAATAACAACATTTCAATAAATGCCAAAAGAAGTTGAACATAGGTCATATGATTGTAGATTAGATTAATTCAGATAAACCAAACAGGAAACTGCCAATATATTTACTGTACAATGTTTATATTTCATCAATCCAGATGACAGAAGAGGCTACCAACCTACCATACTCATTATAGTTCAAGATCTAACGTAAAAGGTAATCCAATCGTAGATCACAACGTCCGCATACGGTCAGCAGATAAAGGTGACGTAAACCTATTATGGAAATGTCCTCAAGAATGTTCGTCTCAGCTCAAACGAGAATGCGGCGATGCAAAATATTGGAGCAATTGTGCAATTGCAACTAGTGAAGACATATAAGTGGGATTAAAATTATTTCTATGCGAACCTTCCGGACGCTTGTTGTTCGGTGTTGATGACTGTAAATAAGTAGCTACAAGGATTCTGCTTTTTCAGAATTACAAGATGACTTGCTAGTTTGCGTCAAAAAAATCAACCATAACTCATTGTCTGGATTAGGATTAATAGTATCAGAAAAATGGAATTTGGTCCTTTAGGACACGACCTTATTTTAGAGCAGTCTAGGAAATGTGTAGGACCATTACGAGTAAACCAAGACTTTACGATTATTAATTAAATGTATTTACAACACATATGCTAAGCTTATTTCACTTTTGCACTATACACTTTAAATATGCGACATTATCCTTTTATTTAGACTGCACCAAAAGTTTAATCCTTCACTGATTAATATTGAAGATAACTAGTATTTATAGAATGTCTACGGCATCTCCGAAAATAAAACCTTCCATTGAGCAAAATGTTAATGAGATCATTAGTAACATTGACCACACCTTACACAACGTAATCTAAGCTGGCAACATCGTGGGCTCAAATCAGTATGCAAAGCATTTCTCCATCTGATCCGTAGGTTTAAGGTTAAATCCAAAATGCCTAAGCGACGCCTACGCCGAATTACAATTCTTATTTCGAGGCGATAAAAACCAAATTCAACCATCACTATAAGTGACGTACGGCAACATGGACCGTAATGTTATGATTAATAAAGTTGTTTTCAGATGTCCGGATGTATCCAGTTGACTGAACCTACAAGGCCGAGTGTCCTAACGAGAAGCTGTCATTTAATATGACAGAGATTTAGTTACAGAGTCATTGTACTGAAAATGTATTGGTATAGCGTTTGCGGCGATATTAAATTTTGTGAATGATAAGACAAATCATCTCGATTCATTCAGTGATTAATAGGAAAAAGTTTTGGCACCTAAACTACGTTACGATTCTATCTGTTGCGACGGAGACTGGCCAGACAGCTAGGCGAACGATCGTGATATGTCTTTCAGCATTTTTAAACTAAGACCAAACCGATTTGGGTGATGAAAACGACTAATATTGATTGATGATGTCCATTTTTACCGAATGCGACAAAACAAATCTTTTGGCGTGGGCGGTGATAAATGGAAGGCAAGTGTGGAAAATTTTATACCTTCTTAATAGGACTTCTATTTGTCGTATGATTTCTCATTAACGCTTTAGTAAACTTATTTCTTATTAGGGATGAGTATCTTAAAAGATGAAAAATTAAAAATAAAAGTTTTATGGCAAGAATATCGTGCAGCCGAAAGACTCGTACACGATTAAAAATAAATCAGTTATGAGTTGAGCACCCTTGTGTGCAAGGGTTTAGAATGATTTATTAAAATTGGATAACTTTGGAGACGAGGATTCTTCGAGAAGTTTGTAAATGCTCTATTGGGGATTTTGTATGGTTGATCGAACTCTGCTTTGTAATAGTACTCAGGTTTAAATTTACCAACTTTACAAGGATTTCGTTGAGAATTAATATTGTACAAAATTTTGGGGGCTTGCCTTAGAGGTTTTTATAAGGAGCAGACGACGACAAGTCCATTGATAAAACACATAATTTAGTATCTTCAAGTTTACCATTATAACGATAAGGTTACCGTATTAGGTACCAAGACTAAGGGCAGCACAATTATGTAACAAAAACTACAAACAGAATTTCGAATAGGGAAATTTACGACAGCCATTATCGACCTGAAAATCGGTTGCGTCACACTAGCTTTTATGTCCCTATACTGAAAGGTCATTGTGCCGATAAACTTCATGCCGCTTCTTATAGCAAAACGCGTGCCAGTTTCAGTTTCACATTTATACATGGACTCTAAACCCTGTGTTCCTTGCCTAGGGATAATTACCTCCGCAGGGTAAACCAGTTATTTTAAGGGTGGAAAGGGTCTAATTATTAGGATCGTAAAAAAAAGATAAACAAAAAAGTAACTTGCTTGTTTTGATAACATTTCAAAGACAGGGTGAAAATCAGTTTTCCTCATAGATCACAGGGGTAATGATATTAAAACCAGTTGTTTAAACAAATAACTTACAATATCTAACACTGACTTATGTTAACGGCTTCTTGTAATTTCAGCTAGCTTAGCTTTCTAGATAAATATCTCTAGACAGACTGAATGATTCATCATTGGACCGCGCTAGTCTAGGTTTCAAGGTGTAAGAGGTGTTGAAGAAAGCCTAGCAACTCTATTTGAAGGTCGGTCTGAGATGTAAATAATGAAACTTATCTTATAGTCAAATTCTTTTATTATGTTTTATTTAAAAATAATGTTATGTAGGTACTCAAATACGACCAATTTTTGAGTATTCTTGTATATGATTCATCAGATTTCAGAAGACGTAGCAATTTTTTTATCAAAAAATCTAATCATCATCACCATTATCATCACCAATCGGTGATCTTCAAATCACAAAACACACCATTCGAAAAAAACTTGCGGTTACAATAACTTTCGTCTGAGTTTTTTGCATGTTGTCTCACCTTTTACAGTTTCTCTAGAATTTAAAACATATTAAAAAATATATTTTAGGCAAATCAATCGAGCCGTTTTCTAGTTTTCTCGAGCCTAACAATCAACAACTGCTTCTAAATTTAAGTTTTCGTTAAGTGAACTGTAAGAACAAAGATTAAACAAATACTTTTAATTAGACTAGACAACCTCAGCAAGAAAAGTTTGTAGATACATAATATATAACAAAAACCGTTACGTCTGTCTCGTCTGTTCATCTTGAGGTCGTGGGTGTTTAGTCCTGAATGGTAAGCCTTTATTAAACCACCTCAATTTGATCCTTCCCACTGCGACGCGGCTCGTACGAGTCATGTGCATAAATTATACATTGCAGTGTCAACACCGCTTTCCAAGAGAAATTGCGCATTACTAACCGTATTATATTTTACAAATCTTTTTTCGGTAAATTAGGTCGGCGTTTTGGTATGATTAGGTAACTTTTTTTTACGTTTTTTTATGTCTAGTTTTTGTATCTGGCAACATTTTCAATATGGTTACCCCTGTGACCTATGAGGAAAACTGATTGTAAATACCCCGTCTTTAAAATGTTACCTGCCACCTTCACTGCCATCGTCGGTCAGTGCTGACCGATCGCCGGTACTGACTGACCGTGTCGGCAGTGAAGGTGTTAAAACAAACAATACAAGTTACTTTCTTTTTTGTTTTTTTTTTTACTTTTTATTTTACGAAACTAATAATTTCGTTATTCGTTACCCCGTAAGATCGTGGATTTACCTCGCAGGGTAGTTACCCTCAGGTTAGAAAACCACGGCCTATAATCTCCGCCTTCTTACTTCTAAATGTTACTTTTATGAAATATTATAATTATTAACACTTGTATTGATCGTGTGAACGTATATTATTATATTCATGTAGGTAGTTCCTCTTATTTTAAAATAAATTTACCTATTGAATAAACTGTATTTTTTTTTGCTTGCGTTCCCTCGGAGGGCCCACATCTGAAATCGTTGGTTCCGTTTCGATAAAAATTTAGTAGGAGCTTAAAAAAAATTGTAGCCTAAAGGACAAATTTGT
>LGAG01000047.1:531083-558016 GCA_001278395.1 Lerema accius | reverse complement strand
ATTTTTTCAACTAACATTAATTTTATTTTAATTTAATATCATAAGTGTTTCAAAACACTTTTGAGGAAAAGGTAAGTGCATGTTATAATTATATCAGAATATGAGAACGGAAACAAAATTTATAAAATTTCGAATTTAGTCTCACTATTGATAATGTGAATTTCAACATAAATAAAATATTAATACCTTATAATGGCTTCAAATAAATACCTAATCATGACTAATATTTTATCAAACAAGGTATAACCAAAATAAAATACAGGAAGTTAATACACAAGCAATCATAATAGCCAAGCTTGCAATTCTAATGCAGCACCGTAGATCCAATAACTGGGTCAGTTTATAGTTAAGATAATTGAGAACATTGCAATTATTCAGCTCACATTCATATGCAACTTAATCATACTTTGAATTAGAAAACTATTGTTGTATGGGAATTTTACTGTTTCCGTACATAATTTATTCAAACTGCAACATAAGGTGCTGTTCAAGTATTATGTAAGCACTATAGGACTGTTGGGGGTTTCCTTGGCTTATTTTTAATGATATATATATTGAGAGCTGGGTGGAGGACAGATGACAATTATGTCAGCAGTATTTATTTACATATTTAGATATATGATAAACACTATGGATAAGTAAATATTAAAAAAAGGCATATAATAATGTTTAAGTAAAGATGTGGGGGGTAAGATCATTACTTATTTTTGCTGAGAAGCGGGACAAGGGGTAAATAATATTAATAAATTTGCTTGTATAATACTTGAATGGCGGTTAAGACATTTTAATACACTGTATTAGGTGTGACCTAGGTTACAAAATAATTGTCTGTGTTTAAAATTCAATTAGCTACAGGTGCCGTTAACTTACTAAAGCAATCGCAATAAATTTATTTATAACATTTAGTTAAAACAGTTTGTATCAGAAAATCATTGATCATGTTTTAAAACTACTGTAGAGATTTATCTTTCTCAAGTTAAATGGTACATCCACAGATGCAGTACACAAACAATTTCCTTCCTTATCATTGAAATTGGGTTTTATGATATCAGTTGTTTTCAGTTGATACTGATAAGGTAGCACACTTTAAAAATCTTCTTTCTAAATAACTTTCACTTAAAAGAGGTGTTATTAAAATTCAGTGTACACTATTATTAGCAAATCTAAATATTTGCATTTTATAAGAACTGTTATATTAAATTCTACAAAATTAATTAAACTTTTTATTTAAACAACATACTAAGCATAAGGACTATATGAAACCAAGGTGGTTAATAAAGAAACCAAACAAGAGAGGAATGATTAAGTACAATAAAATGTGCCATGTCATGGGTACAGTAAGCAAAGTAGGAATCTTTATTAAAAATTCTTAGAATAATGTGTATTTGACACTAAAGTCTTGCTAAAGGATTAAGGTCAAAGTCTATTTGGTGATTAAAACGCTGGCATAGCAAGTTGTCCGATAGAATGAGCATTTACTAAGGATATGAAAATTAACAGTTGGAAATACAAGATGTGAAAAAGTAAAGGATCAACCCAACAATTAGGGATAAAAAATGTTTCATTGCTATTTTAGAGTGACTTTACTTTAAGGTAACAACTTTTTTTCTAGGCATGTAAATTACTTGCTTTTACCTACCCACTGACATAAAAATAAGGAAAAGTAATTAGGTAATTATTTATGATATTTACCAAACAGCAATTTAATGTTAAAGGAAAATTGTTATAATTACTAATAACAGAATATCATGTTAAATGTATCAATTACTTCTAAAAATTTGTATGCAATACAGCATATTTTCAGATGTATCAACTAAAAAAGATAAATTGATAGTGGTTTCATAATTTGGATGCCACAAAATTATATCTTTAAATGCAACTAGCTCTCAAAATGACAATTTACATAAGAACCTATATTTCCTTTTAGTGGTGTCGGTAAATGAATAATATCATTTTATCCTGAATAATATTGATTGATAGATAAAGTTTTATATAATTTAAAAATAGAACATGCATGACATGTTTTATCTGCGCCCTTTCTTCCACATCAGATATCAATGATAAGATTACATACAAAATGATAATAAATACAGGTATACTGTTCTATACAAATTACAGAATCTTTCAGTTAGTTGCCTAATGTATATTTATGGACATAATGACGATTTTTACCTGTAGAATGATACCTATACCTATGACATTATGTTGACATAATGTAAGTGCTGTAAAATATTAGTTTTATAATGCACTTTCCATATCAGATAGCAATATTTTGCGTCCAACCACTGCAGTTTGCATATGAAAAGATACAGAAAACGATAAGATAACTAGAAAGTGAGCGACAATGTACATGTGTAGTGTTCGCGAAATTCTGGATACCACACATATGAACGTTCTGACGTACTTACGTCAGAGCATTAAATGATAATGTAACTTATGAGTCAAGAAACACATCATCCAATGAATAAATACCAACGTTCAACTATTTCAGGGCGATTTCACGGTGAAAATGATTAAATACAAACCGATCTAACGGTATCTATGCAGCTATCCGGCTAAACTAACCATCCACAGGCAGAATGACAGGAGGTCCAAACGGGGCATTAGTAGCACATTCCTGCGCACTTCTTACCGTCTGGCAGGCGTTTTGCTAATTATAGAAGCATACCGCGACGTCAAAAAGACATCCAAATGCAGATGAAAAACAAAACATTGCATTGCGTCGACCACAAACCACTGCGGACGTTCTCGAAAAGCTATGCACGAACCCCGCTACGTGGGGCCCCACGGCGCGTTTAGGGTTAGACGATTTCGATCACATTTCACAGTAAAACAGCACATATCGATTTTAAATGCACTAAATACCTTTAGTTTCAGCGTTTTCCGTAATATCTTTCACGTCATCAACCATCTTGCTCGATGACAGTCACTCACTGTTCACTTTTTTATTCGAACATATTTCGAAAACTCATACTTCGTTCACTATTTTCAGCCAGACGGCCAGCCAGCGATCTATACGACAGCGCTCCGTTCCGTTCACTGCCAACGACGTGCTACGGCGATTGGCGATGGCAAACAATGTTCATTAAACTGAAGATGGCGTCAATAAAACTTTTGCCCACAAAGATACTTATAAAATATATGGTCCAATGACCTTCCCTGATTAAATAAAAGTACACAACTATGTACGCCGATCAATAAAAAGGAATAATCGAATTCTTCAGAATAATGAAACAAAATAAACTTCAAAAGATAATAAACTTCAGTAAAGTATATTTTTTAATCTGTGCAACACTATAATGCAGTGCTGTGAAGTGTGACTATTTAAATGTGACGTGTAGCGACATCTGACATTAGGAATGGAAACAACGATAACTGATTGTAGTCTATGATTTTACAAAGCACGTAAATAAAAATATTATACACTATAATAATAATAAATTGGATAGTCACGTACCGCTAAGCTATTATCAAAACGTATAATTTAATTTATATTTTGTGTACCATATGTACGCTCTGCCATCTATCAGCACATATTATAACTTATTTGAGTGACAGTAACGTAACAGTTTTATAAATTTTACACTAGATGACAGCACATTTGCTTCAACGAACGGCACTACCATAGATGATATACGATGACACCCAGCTTATTGGAAAAGATTACTTTTTACTTTCATCGTAAAGTACTTTTACATTACTGCATTCAAATGAGGGTAATGTTTTTCTAGCGTAATGTATGACCATTTCTTTGGCACGCTCTACAGCCTACACGACTTGACGGATTTCAACATCATAATGAGGCGTCATTTGATTCCTATTTATTGTGTTTGTCAAGTGTGACATAGTCTAATTATTTCTACCCAAATATTTTAGCAATAGAGATTAGTTTATTTAAAAAAAAATTATGCCGTTCATAAGTTAAATAATCACAAACCCTTACCTCTAAAATATGTTTATGTTCACGAGGTTAAACACAGTACCTAGTTAGTTAACTAGTTAATTAGTGGAGAAATCTCATCAGCATACTCCTCGTGACGCACATCCTCTGTAGCTTCCAGGATGGAAACATCCGTTACTGCAGTTTTCACGATGGATTCGCTCTATTTGTTGTCGGTGATGAACATTGCAACAGATTTGCATGTGCATTGTGTAACCTTCGATTACTAATTAGTGGTCGAAGTATGCAATGGATCGATTGAAAATAATATCGATGCTTTGTAGATTTTCCTCCTAGTTCACTGCGGTAAAATTCTGACATAATCTGGACTGGCCGGGAATCGAATCAATGATCTCAGGCCCCAGGCTATATAGGTAAGTTACCTACTACTAATCAGGATGAGGAATCTATTATAAGGGTAGATCTATAAAAAAGAGTATAGTTAAGTAGCACAGTAAGTTTAAAAAAACTTGACCCGGTCAGACGTTGTTCTGCAAGATATTTTAAATCCTATATTTTGGTTGTTCTCTTAGTTTTTCACATCAAGCATTTCCGACCTTCAATATTCATACCGTTAGTAAATAGGTAGGTACTTACTCATCTTAATTATTGTGCAACGGTGGCAATGACGACGTTGCAATTATTGCAACTACCTATTATTGCAGCTAATATTACAGTAGTAGGTAACAGTTTGTTTGGTCCCTTGAAGTTTCTCAACAATAGGGACAGAACCTACAGGAACCAATCATAGCCCTAAATCGGGACCCTGTCCTAAACACACAACAAAGTACAGATTAAAATTGGCGCAGCCGTTTATGAAGAGTTTTAAAACTACGCGTACACTCCGTTTTAAAACATAGACATTAAACTCTTTAAATTAACAGAGACATTAGCAACGCCGTCGATTACAATCGTTTTGATCGCATTCGTGCCGTGATTCAAGCGATTGACAAAAAGAAATGGGATTAAAGTCGTTTGCTCCGTAAACGGTAGCCGTTCGTGATGAGTGACGTGCGGTATCGTTCGAAATACCGGCGTTAGGTACGTGCTATACCAACACCTTTGAAAGGCTAAAGTAGGCCGCATAAAAGAGTTAAATTAATTGGCGAAATTGTTGATTTACGTCATTAAATAATTATCTGTAGACAGTTCCTATTAATACCTATACAGAGTAGACCATAAAATATAAAGATGCAGTCTTCGGAGCAAAGAAGCGTTTGTAGGGAAAAACTTAAAGTTAATATGAAATGATAAAGTTTCCAGGTACATTTCTCGGTAGACCATATCCGGTGACATAATTAGGTTCAGGTATGTCAGATTATAAAAAAAAAAGAAAAAAAATTTAACCTCACTTTTTTTGTTTTGAAAACTGAGACTATTATATTTTTTGGTCTGAGACCTATTCATAAAATTAAGAGTCTATTGAAAGATCACGGTGTAAAAATTATGAAACATAGGTACGCGTAGACATTTGAAATTTTTATGTCCAAAATTATACGTTACTTGAAATCGCCCATACCTACTGATATTATAATTAAAATCAATGTCCAATTTTTTGCCACATATGGCTGATTGGCTCTAATTAGCACAACTTCAGGGGAATTTACCAGTCTAACATTACTCTACAAAATATTTTACTTCTGACAAAGCACTGCGGTTGAGCTAATGATAGTTGATTAATAAACATCGTTAATCGCTTAAGGTCCCATTCACTAACCGACAAGTTTAGTTGGCGGTGAGTTCAATGTTAATACGTACTATACATACACTGGTATAACCCACCGATTTCCAATCCAGCTGGCATGGCCGAATGCACACGCACACCGACACACGCTACGCACGTAAAACAAACCGTTTGAGTATAAACGTCAATTGAATTAGTGAAAGCACGCAATAATTAAAATCATTCTCAAATCGGTCGAGTAACAGGTTTACTTGCTGGCTGTTTGCACACCTGACGTTGGCCGGTCGAAGCGCAGTTTGCGTTTGACTTTCGAACGCGATAACGCGGGAAGCGCGCTGTAAAAAAAAATCTTTCCCTCGCAAAAGTTTCCGATTCCTGTCAGTTTAACAACTTATTATTCTTAAACGTATTTCAGTGCGAAATTATGAGTGAAAAATTAAAGTTATAAATTTTAACGAATTTTAAACGTGATATGTTGAACATTTGTTGTTTAATTATCGATAGGATCGTAATGAGATAGTGATTTGAGTGAAAGTGCGGAAGAATTTGGATGTTTTTGCCTGAAATTAATAATGAAGCAAATACGTTGTTTGTTTATCGGCTTCGTTGTTTTGCTGGCTTTTCTAACAGGTATGTTTAATTTTAAAATATTTTGATCTAATTTTCTAATACTATAAGTAATAATATTCTTGGAAATCTCATAAATTTTCGACACCATGTAGGTATAATAATTAAATTACTTGTATTACGGAAAATTACAAAAAGTCATAACCCCGAAAATTGGTACCAAAAACTTATTACCAATTACTGCGGACTTAATAGTTATTATCAAGTACAGTGTTTATGTATGGAGTCAATATAAAATCACGTTTCAAAGGTCACCATGAAATTCTGAGCTTTAATATTATACATTACTCTGTTCAAACTCTATATTTAAGAGTTGCTTGGACGTTTTGAACTTATGACATGACATTATGACGTTGATAATAATAAAAAAATAGTTATGTTATCTAATAGTACTAAATCCAGTTTTAAGATTTTAAGACAGGTTTAATAGAGCAGAGTAGGTACCTACCTATGTTTTGTCCAAAACTATATCCAAAAATTATAGATGCTACGGTAGTCTATTAACAGGAATATAGTTTTATCATTCAATTCTGGATTTGTATCATAAAACCGGTAAATTCTAAGATCGTTGAGTGTACCTACCTACAGTGCATTCTAGTTTTTTAATTAATTCTTAAGAAAACCTTTCACCTTAGACCCTAGAAATTCATAAGTAAGGAAGATGAAACACGAAAATTTCCTAAGGCTTCAAAGATTGAAAGCTCAAGTAATAAATTGCTTGAAAGCCACGTAAAAGCTCATTGTGTAAGTTAATAAGTTGTACAATTGTCCAAGTTGCTGTTTTACTGTTAACAGTAATTGCAAAATTTCTATTTGGAAATTATCTTTACAATTACAACAACGATAACAACCTGCCACAGGGTTAATGTATGTTATGTATGTATGTACGTACATTTGTACAGTTTTAATGACAGTCATTTTAAAGACCTCCGTTTAGCATCAATATCTGACTCACCGACCTCATTAGAAAATATCTCAATATTCTAACGACCACAAATTAGGCTTATTTAATGCGGTGCAAAAGTCCCAAGTTAATGTAATCAACCGAAATCATTGCGGTAATATGAGTCAGTGCATATAAATTATACCTTTAATGATCATTCGTATCAAGGTTTCATTTATTTTCATCTATAACTAGCTGACCTGGTAAACGCACTACCTTAGAATAAACAAAAAACTGAACATTTGTATTGTACTCGTATATCTACTCATACTTTAGACTTTGCCTGGACTTTCTTAAATAATTCAAAACTAAAATTTGCCAAGTCTGTCCATCCATAAGATAATAAAAGAAGATAAGGCAGACATAAGATAGAATGATAAGATAAGAAGATTTTGTAACCGATATCCACATTATTACTATTCAACTTGCGAGTGCTTGCTCGCGGTTTGACCGCCCGCCATACACGCATGAAGCAGGCAGTTCATATAATACAGACTGCTTCAAGTTGCCGATGGCGACTACTTCAAGCTATCTTTGTAAGGCCAACATAATGTAAGGTTAGGTACTACAACCATTACCAAAACTAGTACATAGGTAAGAATGGATAGATTTTATGTAGGTAAGAAAATATTCTAGAATATCATTAAGGAAAGCTATCAGGGTTCATATTGCTACATAACTTCGTCCGTCGCACTATTTCTAAAACCACTTTGGTGTCGCAATTTTATACCAGTATACCACTAATAACAGTCTTTCTAGAACGCCATCAAAATGTGTTCAGCACAAAATAATTAATGTGAGAGGTGAAGTTGTTTTCCAAACACGCTATTGGAGTTTTTTACTTGCTATTTAAGAGAGTTCGAAAGCCCGCTCTGTCTTCAAAATTCGAACATAATTAAACACCTCAAACAGAAACTATAGATATGTCCCTTATGTCTGGCTAACAGTTAGGAGTGTCAACGGCTGTTGTCTGCCAATTATCTGACGCGTTTGTTTTATGTAGTATGCGTTTTGTTTAGTTTCACATATGATAGGTAGGTACCCATAACACATTAATTTACGTTTTTTCATTTATTCTCTATGTTTACTTTAACTATGCCAAATCTTAAACCAGTACTATCCTGT
Source organism: Lerema accius (assembly GCA_001278395.1). Taxonomy (NCBI): domain Eukaryota; kingdom Metazoa; phylum Arthropoda; class Insecta; order Lepidoptera; family Hesperiidae; genus Lerema; species Lerema accius. The sequence goes on along the minus strand of LGAG01000047.1, from coordinate 549,697 downwards.
ATTATTCTTAAAAAAGGGGTCCTTCGTTGAACACTTAATTAATACACAGACAACGTGGGTTTCGGCCGGTAACGCATAATAATGATATTCTTTATTTCAGGTCAGTCTCGTATACTGTTATTAAACTTCACATACCATGCAAATAAAATTAAAAAAAAATAAAATTTAATCATCATAAATCACTTTTAAATAGGACAATAGCCTCCAAAATCCGTAACCACTAAATTATGTTAATACCGTTCATTAAACCGCGGTGAAAGTGACCCCGCCGGTTATCATAAATTGACTGTTATCAGAGAGAAGTTTCTCAGAATGGCAGTCGTTTGATTCTGCGGACGATAGTGGTTGGCATTTCCTGGCCCCTTTTAAGTTTATAATTACGATTATACGGTACAAATGGTTAAATATGACGATATACGAATACTTTTCAGACTACAGGATACAATTTTCTAAGTCTAAGCTATTTTATTTTTACTTATGATGCACCTATTATACCTATGACGTAATTTTAATTATTTGATTCCTAAAAGTGTCGTATATGGAGTACCTATTTTTTTTTATGAATCTTAATTGTATAAATTTGTTTTAACATAAAAATTTTACTAAACAATTATTATTATAATATTTAGTAAGTAACTACAACTTTGTGAAAAATATAAGTTATCGAGGTTTAATGCAAGTAAATTAACTACTAAATATGTAATTAATAATTAAATTACTGGAAAGGTCAATGACATCTTTTGCTTAAATAAAAGCTTGTTAATTATATTCCGTGAAGTAATATAGGGCAAAATGTAGAGCAGTCACTAAATGACCTGTTAAATTTTTGCTAATTATACAACCAATGTTACATGGTAGGTAATTATTGACATATTTATAGTTAAGTCAGTTAGTTGTTAAATTAAGTTTCAATACATTTTCTTAGCTATCACCCGTTTTTTTACTTGTCAAATTTTTACGAAACCATGTTCTAAGCAGCTGTTGTGAATAATCTTACGTGATATTGAAATGATGAAATCACTTAAACATAACTGAAAAAGTATAAATAACATGAAAATGAGTGATTTCCGTTACAAGATTTACGTAAAACGGCATGCTAAATGGGTTAACTTGAAATAAATGGCCTGTAGGTATTTGTTTTGTTAACTTTGAGGGCGCGATGTAATAAGATCCTGTTTATGAATCAGCATTGTCTCATGCGTTGATATATTTAGTTTGAGATCCTCAGTAATTATAACCATAGTATAGCATCGAGTTTCATAATTAAGTATACATTTTTATCTTCAAGTTAATATAGTATTCAATATAAGTCCTTAGAAGGTGTTCAATTAAAACATAAACTGACCCAGGTGGACTTATATGAAATTAACACGTATATATACCGTCAAGCTATTTAGTCTGTGGAGCCTGCCAAAGAAAAGGACACAGATAATATAATGATTGAAAAACATTACCCTCCTGCTAACACAGTCGGGTAAAAAGACAATATTAATTATAATTTATTGTATAGTAAAAATTACGTTAAGGACATTATGCGTGATATTGAATAGCCGTATAATTTTAAGACATTACCTGTATGTTCTTACATAACCTCACAAGGTGAACATGAACGCAAAAAATGACGGCTACTAGTTATTTAATGCTATAAGCTTCGATAGAACTGTTAAACTAGTTTTTATAGCTAACAACTAATTCTCGTTAACTTCATCAAAAAGTCTTAATCGAGTAAAAATCTCGTTAAAATCTGATAAAACTATAAGAAAATTAAAAACTGTTTTTAATACTCTTAGAAATTAACAAAAAAAACTTCATATATTTGTACAGAAAGTGAAAAAAACTTCATATTTAAATAATAACTAGGAATCTTATTCAGCGCAAGATTAATTTGAATTCAACTTTTAACTGGGTAATTACGGTGTAAATACCTGTTTGAAGTCAGTCATAAGATAGAAAACATGTCTTGTAAATCTAGTATCGCAGGAAATGTATTGAGCATGTTTGCTATTACACTCTGTCACCAGTGTTAAAATAAGTAACATAAGAGGTAACTTGCTAATGTGTGGTAGTAAGAAATGTTAGACATTTTTCAAACTTTAGTCACCCACATAAAATAATGACAGTGACAAAGTTGATAAATTCTGTACATTATGCATCTCTAAATTATAAGTTATGTTCCCAAAACAAATTCTTTTCGTTAGGAGCCATTTTATGAAAAACATTTAGACCTAATTATCTTCAAATGCGCTTCTAAAATTTTATTGGAACGCAATGAAATTATTATCACTAATAATACAACAGATTGTTTCAAATTCAAAATGTTTTGGTTGCAAATGGGTCTTATTGCTTATAAGAGTGGTACGAGTGTTAATAAATTATTATTAATAAAAGAACTAAAAAATATGGAAGCTGTTAGTTTACAACTGGCATTGACACTAACTTTTGTCATTGAGTTTTCTATTAGACAGCAAAGAATCTGAGTAAATACCGTCTTATTAACATCATCCCTTAAAGAAAAACACTCCAGTTAAGTCGTTTTTTGTATAATATCAATTGTATTGAAAAGGTATTATTTATAGTAGGTGCTATGACCGCTAGCGGTGTGCTACGCTCCAATGCACATGACATCTGACACACTTGACAAGTGAAGTAAGGAGTCTACTTGTGACCTCTACGTTTAAAATAAAGCATGTGCTAATAGGCCCTTCGCTTCTTTATTGGGTGCTACATTTTAGTAAAGTCTTGGTTGTTAATATAAACTATGACCACCAAATTCAAAACCTAGGTACATCATTTATTGCAATAGGTGTTAATACATATTATCGCATCAAAGGTCCCTAATAGGAAAGTAATTAAATAATTATAATTTCTTCATTACTTTCCGACTTTAAAACAAAAGTGGCTTAAAAAATATAATGTTATAAAAATGACACAATACTTGGATAACCAAATACAATGTAATAAAATGACGTAGATCTTTTGAAACTTCAAAAAGATGTAGAAATGATTCGCATGTCTATGATTTTGTAACTAAATGAATAAGTTATTTTCATTTCATTTAAAACTGCAAGGTAATGGACTTTGATTAAGTAGTGAAGTCAAAATATAGTTATCTTTAACACTGTATTATTGCTTAGTATTTATATCTATTATGTATTAAGTTCGTAGTAAAAGTCCCCCTTAATTAAGGTAACGATTTGAAAGTGCTCAAAACCTTTTAGTTATGTCAGTCTTTCAAATGATCGAATGTATGTAAGCAACATGGATGACGTTGTCTATCATTATCGTAATTTTGAGTGCTTCCGTGCTACGAAAGATAATCAGATAAATTGAAATAAGTGTTTAAGTCATTTCAATTTGTTTTATGTTTTGCAATCTACGCTGCAATAGTCTCTATGTTCTACGCTTCAAGCTACTTGTTTTGAATTTAGCTACTTTAAATTACGTTTTTTTTATTAATAGTATACGAGCAGGTACCTAATATTCTCATAATTAGACTTATCGCATAGGTTTGCAATAATTGTTCTGAAAATTTAACATGCGTTGTACTTGTTAAAAGCATTGCAAAATTTATTGTAAGAGACAGGGATTCCTTAAAGAGTGTATATCTCGCAACCTTTCTAACTGATGGTTATCCAAAGATCCTGACCTATAGTTTAACCTGACCTGACTTAACTTAAGCTGAACAATGCTCCCAGTTACATAACCCAGTGAATACCAATACGTAACTTTAACTGTTTCTCAATATCTATCAATATTATTGAATGGTAGGGCTCATGACAGGCTTATATTAAGTAAGTAAACTAGGTAAATAATATCATTATTATCTTTATGTCATTTAAGTGCTCGTAGCCCAGTAGCTAATTGCAATTAAATGCGCGGTCAGAAAATTAATGGGGACAGATAATAACAAATTCTTGGTCATTTTTTAGTTTTACGCTTAAGACATATAATATATGTACATGTATGTCTCTTTTATATGTATGAATGTGATAAACAAATGACATTCTACCATAGTATCAATTTCTCTATTTCGTGGACATAATATTTATTAAAACAGTATAACGTAAACACCGGTTTGGCTAACACTTTCGCTAGACTAGTTCAAGATAGTAATAAGACACTATACAAGTCAAATGTCGCTTACAACTGTACGTAATAAACTGGTTGGACAATGGTCATCTTGCGTAAACGCAATAAAATGTTGTTTGAGCGTGTTTTGCTTATCATACCGAATATAACGTCTATAACTAGTCGTGCTTTGAAAAAATAATTTACATTCATACTTAATTGAAACAATGATTGATGGCTTATGTTTTGTCTGTTATGAAGTTACAAACAACGTCTGCAAATCTAAACTTACCTCATGGTATAGCATAGCATCATTGCTATGCCATAATTATGTTAATTTATTAGATGCTGCATTCCTACATTATTCATTACATCCTCACTGCCCTCAACGCTCTCTTGAACTCAAACCCTGAATGAGATTTGTTTGTAGATGAAAGGGATTATTGTCGATATGTCTGAATTTATACTTATTCGTACTTATCTAGTTTTTACTTAATGTAATTGGCATAAGATGCTTTCATTAAATAAATAAATAAATTACATGAGTTAATTTTTTTTGTCAAGTGCCCCTGTATCGGAATGACAACAATTTGTCCGTCTGTAGATTATGACAACGATTGCATCGAAGTCATAATCGTTACTTGAGCACTGGTTTGCAATGCTTCATATTGTCAATGGATAATTACAGTTTATACAAGCCTGCATATAGCACGTCGTAATTATACGTTATACTTTGTAATTATGTTTTTATAGAATAGTGGTGTTACTTTTAAAACTACGGGTGTAATTGAATTCTTTTAATACGCTTTTTAACTAAACTTGACTAAGTAAACTTGCCGCTTTTGATTAGCAATCTTAAAAAAATTGTAAAATCTTTTATGGTAATGTACCTATTTAAAATGCCATTTATGTAATTTAGAACAATTCGTGTTGGCGCGTATTTATTATTTAACAATGAGCATGTGCATCTTAATTACTTTTTAGTGTAGCTATTTTATCTTATCAGTTTCGTACTGTATAAATCATAATTACTAAAACGTATAATTTTCATATCACTTAGCAAGGTTAGGCGAAACCCGAATCAGCATTTGTTTTAGCAATGTAGAATTTTGGTACTAATAAAATAATACCTAACATATTGTATAACAGGTTAAAACATCCGGCCTGTAATAGTTAAAGTTTTGCCGTGACAATGGTATTTGAAGGTAGCGGTATTTTTGAGGTTAACCGCGCGAAGTATTGTAGCGTGAATCTTGTGGCTGGCTTCTTATATTGTAGGGTTACATGAGTCGTAAACTTGAAGATAGTTTGTTGTAGTGAATTTTCTTAGTGTACTTTAAAAATATTTAACGTTTAACGGGTTAAACTTGAGGGAACTTGACTTCGTGTCCATTAAATACTTTTAATATAATGATGACTTAATATCAAATGTATCATGTTTTAATTAAAGTTGCATTTTTGGATATTTTATAATCTTATACCTCAGAAGTGACATTAGAATATGTCATGGACAAAATGATTCATTTAGCATTTCATAATGCCCGGTCAATATTGCTAGTTAATGTAAAGTCAATAGGTATTGCATAAATTTATAATATTTAAGGTCACCAGGCAGTACCTATAGGTATAATCTATCTATTACACAATACAATAGCCTATTTTTATGGAACCCATCTTAAATAATAAATATCAAGTCAAATAACTGAAATTGGACAGGGCATTATGAATATTATCATAATCTATAACTTTTGTCATAGCATTAAGAGGTCTTTAAAACACAGAAGACCTTTAACCTTTTACGACAACTAATAAATAATTAAAGCTGTTCACGACTGCTGTCGCAAGGGTTATTTATGCAACCTTTGAGCCGTTGGCATCGGTTAGCGTGCTAACTGTATTCTTAATGAGTTAGGATATTGTTGTAACTAATACAGAAACTGTATTTGAATAACAACACCAAATCTCGATGTAGCGAATAAAAGGATTATTCCCAGTAGTCCCAGTAGTGGTAACAGCTGGGAATTATCTTCCCAATTGTCACCGGGGTGACAAATGGGAACACATAAAACACGTAACCATAGTCACAACTCTTAAATGTTCCACTATAGGGCTAGAGTGTCCATACAATCTGAGGTAAAGACCATAAGTCCATCACGCTTACCAAGTGCTGATTGGCAGTATTCATACACCTTTGAGAACTTTATGGAGAATTCTTAAGTGTGCAAGTTTCGTTGTTTTTTTTTTCCTTTACAAGCAAAGTATTTCCAAATTCTATTTTCTAACAGGTAACAGAGTGCACTTTACCTTTAAAACATTAACAATTTAATGCTCATTCAAAATTTTATTCTTATCATATGACAGCATCATAAAACTATTAAGGAAAGTCGACTATTAAGTCTAGGTGATAGGTCAATTAAGAGCCGCCTGCCTGGGGCGCGGCTAGACTAACACAACTAATAACGTTTTGAAATAAATTACATTGAGCATTCGAGGACAATAAAATCAATACGACGATTAAAAGCTAATAGTTTAGCTACAACTTTATTACAGTGAGTAGCATACAGATCTTTTGACTATAGAAGTAATTAAATTCCAAGTGTAATTTTGTTATTAGTATTGTCAGACATGTATTAATAGTGTGTTAGTTATGAAATTGAACGGCGTCAAATAAGTAGGTATCTATCCGAAAATTAATAATTTTTTTGCAGAATTTGCTGGTCAATTAAATGGTTTTAGAAGTCGGGTTTTCTGTTTAAGTAAAAATTAAACTAAAATTTTGTGTATACTTTTTTATATAGAATAAATAACTCAGATAGAATAAATAACTGTACATCAGTAATGTTTTGCCTGTCATCTTGTTTTCTCTGATATTTGGTATCTAATCTATGTATGGTTTCACGTCAGTGAACTAACAATATAGTCTTCATTATTCGTCGGTTGTCCGCCTTTGATTCCACTTTCCCTTTCAAAAGAAAGTTTGACTATATTTGTCGCATATCGATTATCATAAATATTAGTTGCGCCGAATAACATATTCGTTAGTTAATTGTAGTCGTTAACAGAAATACATTATTGATGCCATTTTGACAGTATTTTACTATCGACTTATTTGAAGCTAACTATAGAAAAATACACCGTTATTTTCTTTTGTGCTGATTTTATTGTAAATATAACTTTCACTCGATTATTTGATCGAATAATAATTTTTTGTTATTTGTTTATATATTTTATTAGAAATTCATGTTATACAACAAGAAAAATAACATTTCTAGTCAACTGTATTAATTAATGTAACCAACTGTAATTAATATTGTGAAAATTTAAATAAAATAATTTTGTTACACTTTCGCATTAGTGGGATAGTGTTGACGTCATTTTATTAGAACTGAGTATAGGAATATGCCCAGGAATGTATGCCCTAATACAATTCTTTTATATTCCTTATCATTCAACAATAAACGGCTTTCTACAATAATTCATTCACAATAAGATATGCTTTGTTATAACTACATTTTACGCTTGTCGTAGCGTAACTGTAGCAGCAGTTGCGCGTACAAAAGACATCAACGCGTTGTTATTGCTACTTTCAGAATAGTTTAGTTTACTTTAGATTATTTAAAGAAAAAAAAATTGGGTTGGTATAGATAAAATAGCTTAATAACTCTCTTAAGCACATCAGTTTTTATGGGACTAAAACTTAATAAAATAAGTTCATTTGCCTGTATGCAGCAAGTGTGTTTATCTCCGCCCTAATTTATTTATTTCTGTTTTGTTACATTTGACCACGTCTCCACTCCAATGAATTCTCTTTTAAATAATTTCAATAGGAGATAAACTAAGAAAAGGATTAACCTTTTGTAATTTTACAATTGTATGTTTGCTAACCGTGCAATAAATTGTATAGGGGGTTCAGTCTATGAGATTTTCTTAACTTTTTTCTTTTATTTATTTAATTTATCTGACCCCATTCCACAGCTTTGGCGAATACATTATTGCTTTTATCCGGTGCTTAATGTTAGCGTGCAATCTGCTGCCAATTAATCAACAAACCACATTTAGGTGTTTAACCTTGCATGGACGCCGCAAGAGCTCTCTGGCTGTTGTAATGGGAAGTAATTTATGTAATACGATAGACGGTATAGGGTTATGACGTCGTGCCAAGGTTACTTGTAGGTGTTCTTTAAATTGGGTCTAATCTATTCATAAGTATATTACTTAGTTGATAACTGATGTTTAAGTTAAGCAAAACAATCGGTTACGTTTAAATCGGGCTGCACGGAGACGGGATCCGTAGAATTAATAAAAATATAATTGTGTATATATTTAGATTGGCGTAAAATTGAGTAGGTATAATGTTTTGTAATTAGTTAAAAATAACAGCTTATCATTAAACTTTATTGTAGGTCAACGTAATTTTTGAATATGCATTTGATAAAAGAAATAAAATATTCATAACCAATTAATATTTGGAATCTTTTCGGCATCAAAGGATGAGTTATTAACAAATGAATAAGGAATGTGATGTATGTATGTATGCAAATGAGACAAACGCAGTCAAGGCGAGAAAGTAAGAGTCACCAAAAACCCCATTCTAACACTCAGTCCCACGGTTTCGTGGATACTATAAAAATTTACATAACGTTTTAGGCACATGTATTAGGACATAAAACTGTGTAATTATACGAAAATAAACTTTATTCTACGTATCTAAGATTGGTTTTCCTTTAGTCTAGTTTTGTAGAGGCTTGTTCACACTATCGACCGAGACCTCGCGATGTAAACTCGAATATCAGGACAAGGTTGCGAGTTATTTACTGTTTTTGAAAGATTTATACTGTCTACAAAGCGCAGCTTTGCAGTTTTATTAATAATAGCTAGCTGACTGTATAAGGGGAACCTTTATTTTAGATTTATCTACAAACTAGCAAACACCCGCGACTCCACTCGCGTATTTTTGCTGTTTTCGCAATATTTTTTATTGCTTATTTTTTACTTTTTCCTATTCATCTTAGCGTGGTGTATAATAGCCTATAGCCTTCCTCGATAAATGGACTATCTTACTCTAAAATATTTTTTTAATCGGTGCAGTAGTTCCTGAGATTAGCGAGTTCAAACAAACAAACTCTTCAGCTTTATATTATTAGTAGATAAATGCCTACTTCATGTCAAGAAAATGTAACGTTTATGTCGAAGTTAACATCTTTAACGAGTTTTATTCGTCTATTCACAAAACAATTATGAATGTTTTTATTTCTATTAGTTATCTCATGAGCTAAAGATAAGTTTTCAATTTATTCACAATCTTATTTTTAAGTGTGGGTAAATTTTACACAGTATCTTAAAAGGTTTTTAAGTAAGCAGATTTCTTCACAAAGTATATTCAGGGAAGAAGTGATAATATATTGCACTTAGCAACAAACTCCAAACACAGAGATAATGGAAAGAGTCAATTTTGAGTTTATCAATATTTTAGATGTCATTGAGCAGAAGGTACATTATTGATTATGTAACAAAGCTTGAAATTAAGGGTAAATAAAGGCCCTATGTATTATGCGTTCAATCTTACATCCTTGTTAGCAGATTCATTTATTCAAATATATTTATTGTTTTATGATTTGAATTTTAAAATATAAGTACCTGTACTAAAATTTTTAACCATGACAATTCTGTCTATCAAAAATGTTAATTATTTATAACGTATTATAATTTCACGACCTTTAAGCTTCAGCATCAAAGATACCGCTTTATCATATCTATAAAATGTATGAATACAAAAAAATATCTTTCAATAATCTATCGTCAATACTTGCTTAATTAACAGTAAGGTTTAAGAGGGTCATTAGAACCTTTTATCGTGAAATGTGTACAAAATGTCATCGATAGTATTGCTAAACTGAAGAAATCATTGACCAATCTATCTGTGAAGATGAGTCATGTCGACACACATGGTTATTAGTGTGATCATCTATATACCTACCCATACTCGTGTATTTGTCACTATCTGTCGACATCTTAAACAAGGTGTGAGAATCAGTAATATTTGGTTATTTGTAGTGTAAGTTAAGTTGGTACAATGTAATAAGAACAAGAGATGACATGTTTCAAAATAGATTATTTGCCTTTCTAAAATATAGTTAAGTTTGAATCGCAATGTGGATGTGGGTTTCGTATTATAATTTGGCATATTTATAGCATAATAATCTTAACGGTGGTTAAGACAATGCCTAGGAAGGTAAGACAGACTAGACATAAAGTTGATAGACCTATCTGTCATTAATGTCAGCTGTCAAGAGTTTCTCTCAACCACCTGTCAGCTATTCTATTAGAACTCATCTTTTAGAACTCATTTTAATATTAAAATAGTGTTTAGTTTGCCTATATCATCTTTGTAGGTAGTATGTATTACGACATTAATTTGTCAGATGACATTTGTTTGACATCTGTCATCTATCATCATTATTACCGGCAACGTAATTTAATTATGATTGTTAGTAGATGTTCCAATTGATTGTGGTAATAAATCTGTTTGAAATGACTTGGGAGTTTCTTACACGCGGCAGTCTGGTCTAGACTATCAACCATATAATTGGTCCGAAATATCAGCATAATAATACAAGGAACGTAAAAATAAAACAAAAAATCATGAAACAAATTGAACTAGTTACCTAATAACGTTTCCACATCAGATATTACTTCCTGGACACAATATTAAACCATTAGTACTGATTAGTAATTCTTTAATATATTATGAACCGCATTAGTTAATGCGTGAGCATAATGATGTATTACGAATAAGTATTTAATTAGAATAAATATATTTTAAAGGTTATTATCATCATGCGCGTTTGTTGAATCATTAATTTTCTTAAGTGATTAACTCTGACCAACAAATATAATAGATTCAGTGTTCAGAACAAAAAAGTGATGTCAACTTTTTTCTTTTTTTTACGATCTGACATTATGTCACCGAGCACGGTCTGCCGAGCAATGTACCGGGAATCGTTATCATTTGTTATTAACGTTATGTTACTATGTCCTTACTACGCTTCTTTGTTCCGAAGTCTGCGTCTATATTATTTTTATTCATTCATAATCACTGGAATTAGACCTAGGTTTTCCGTTACTTTTTAAGTTAATTATTCCGAATTCCCGTAAATATTTTGAATAAATCACTGATTATGTCAACACCCTCTCAATTTACAAAAGTCTTAAGTCTTTAAAAGTACCCACTACACCTAAAACCCACCTACAATACTCATAAAGTCGATTCATTTAACCACCACGCCAAACAAGGATCCACGAGTGAAGGTGTGAAATAAGTCGAAAACATACAGATTCATCTTAAAATCGAAAGTCAATGCCATTAGTGTTTGCCGACGTTGTGTACCTAACCCAGACCACGCATTGGGAAAGTTAACTTTGTACGAGAAGCTGAATCTCTTGACTTTGAAATGTGTGAAATGTAAGTTTTGAGTTCTTTTTAAGAAGTTATTGCATATTTTTTGTCTTTCGTAACCTCGCTTAGAGCTTGATTTGTTGAGCTGTGAGTGATTGGTAGATTATAATATTAGCGATAAATAGTCGTATTAAGATTCATAGCAGTTCGTGAGATAGATTTAGTAGGTACTTCGGATTGGATACTTTTGTGTAATTAGCTAGACTTTGAAGTGTATGCTAAGCTGATGGTCCCAAAAGTTAGGTTTTAAATCAAGACACACTCCTCTAAGTTCTCAAAATTTTTAAATTAAAATTTTTGTACTTAGCTAAAATATTTTGCGTTTACATTAAAAAGTTTATAAACGTGGTCTGTTAAATTCTTAAACCTCAAAAATACAGTCATTATAATACAGTCCCTGAGCACTTTTGATAATTGCGTTCGAGAAATTTCAATGCAGACCTCATTGTCAGTTTCCGTATACGGTTGTCATTATAGAGAAATGGATCGTGTTATTGGAGCAACGGAGTGAAATTGAGTATGAAATTAACTGTTTGTCACATCGGTAATGTACTATGGCATGACCGTTCAGGTGTGTTAGTAATGTGAGTAATCATGTATTTATACTAGAAAATCTACCTGACATTGTTAGGCTACATATTTTGTCTTTTATAATTTGGTTGATCTAGTTTTTCACATTAGGTACTTACGACCTTCTATTTATATGTACCTTTAGCAAATGCTCATCATATTTGACAACTTTTGATATGACCATATTTTAATAACTAATAGTTCGGCTGGTCCTGTAATGTGTTTTTTATTACGTCATCCAAAAAGGGGAGTTGTTATTGATATATTTCTCGGAGTCTTTATCGTTTTCAATAAGCTGATGACTTCTAAATTACAGAAATTATATAACGACGCATTAATATGTAAATAATGCACAAAAAGATGTAAAACAGAGCCTTTCTCTTTAGAGCGCTTTCCTTTCTCTTCAATACAACAAAATACTAACGAATCATTCTCACGAAGTGTTTGGCATACCTAATTAACTGCCGCGCTCATAGTACCTATGTCAACCACTATACAACACACAGCATAATGCATTGTCGGTGTGAATAACTATTAAAATAATGGAGGCAAGTACGAGTTTGAGATTTAAAATAGTTAAAGTTTAATGTTTATATTTTGGATTTTAAATACTTTTAATTTAGGAAATTACACTTATCCATAGTTTGAAATGCGTTTAATACAACTAGCACGTCGCATACATACGAAAGATGAAAGGCCTCGTTCTAGGCCCTATCTGACAAATAACATCTGTTACAAATATCGAAAGAGTCTCTAGTTGTTTGACGTAAAGAACTTTAGTTAAATATCAAACGAGTCCCATACTAAAGTAGCAAAAATAATCCCGGTAGTGGTCACCTATCCAACAATTTACTACATCCATAGTTTCTTAATTAGCCGACCATTCGGCCAAACCCACTTGCCAGGCTGCTAGCGCTTCATGACACAACAATAGACAAATAAGTTTCAATTTATTATGATTAATAATACGTCTAGCGCATTTCGCGATGGCATAACAAAATTATTACCAAACAGATTTATTCATTAGACAACCACAAAAGGGGTCGCAATCCATAATCACACGAAAATCGGTTTGACCGTGAATGCGTATTCACGTAAATGGAAACACACGGACAAATTACAGTAACGTAATGTGTTGCTAAATAGATTTCTACGTTCAAATTGTAAACGGATTTGGAGGAAATATGGACGTAGATATACCTATGCGTATATTGAAGCACTGATAGTCCAGTGTCTTGCATCGTTCCTAAGTGATCGACGAAGTTAAGCGACTGCTGGCGCGGTCAGAAAGTGGATAGGTGACCGTTAGTGGAAAATATTTTTGATGTTTCCTTACTCCGTAACGCACGTTAAGTCGTCAGTTCTGGTTATTATTGTTAGTTAACTATCGTTAAGTAATTTCAAAAGCACTTGGAAGGCATAAAAATTTTACACATTATAATTTACCAGTAACCCTTTTGCCAATCCGCATTGGAGCAGTGTGGTGAAGTATGTTCTAGGCCTTTTCTTCTACAAGGAGACACTGAAGCTCAGTAGTTAATCGTTAATAAGGTTGTTAATACGCGTATCCCTTGTGAACTCTGAATTACAACGATCTAGTTGTTACTCTAATAACATAAGCGACAAAAGATGTTCTTAATTGGTGTGTCACTGTATCATATACTTCTACGAAATTGTTCGTTCCGGTCTGTAAATTGTCGTCACTAGCACAAGGCGGTTCCAATTACGGTTTTGAGGCGATATTTCAAAGTAATGTCAAACTGTCTTGTTATAACTTTTACTTTGTTTCAATTTATTGTTTTATACCACGCTGTATGGTGCTGGAATGTGAATTAATGGATCCGTATAATTGTCTTATCAAGTAATAAGTAATTTACAGAAAAATAAACAAATCGACTGTTTAAAAACTGTTTTTTGGGGATGGGGGCGCCGTTACAAAGATGTACTTAATGATACATACATAAGGTAGGTAAGGTTGCCTAGGTAAACAAAAATAGTACCAAATATTACAATAACATTCGTATTAAGTTTTATTGTAACACATAAGATTGAGCACAAAATATCTGTCATATATGCATCTCTTTCGGACACTGCTTTTATTTATATGTTTAAAGGAGAGGTCAGTATAAACATATGACGTTCCTTAAACTTCTATGTAATCGAGTAATAAGTAGGCTCACTTACTTAATAGACTCCCAAGTTATAGTACCTGCAATTATGAGTACTATACTCTTTAACATTATCTACGTGTAAGTAGCCATAGTGCCGGCCTGTTGCTACTCTAATATACTGACGACACGAATACTAATGATATTATAATTACTAGGGACTCACTCTACGCTCTGTGGTGGAAATTGGACTATACCTCATTATGTCTGGACTAAAATCGATAAGATCAGTCAGTATTATGGATAATGTTATAGTAGGATAATACCAATACGAGAAAAACTGAGGCGGTGTTACTGACAATTTATTTTCAAAATTGTATGTATTTATGACACATAAAAAAATGGATTGAGCTCCTATTCTCCATATAAACTTTAAGTATGTCAAACCTCGTAATTGTGCGTACCAATGTTATTCTAAAAGTGGTACTGAAAGCGGGACACTACAGAGATATTTTCTTGTTGTATTTCGTAATATTACAAAGTAATGGTAATGACGAAATCAAATAACACAGAGTAACCCACCGTGAAATATAACATACATTTTAGTAACTGCTAAGGTATATTCACAAAAATAATTCATAAAATTGCGTATCTTTATTCATTATTCATGCAATTCTTACATAAAATTACACCCAGAAAACTTTTATTTTAATTAAGATTTACTTAAAATTTTACTTCAACTGACATTGTTAATCTATACTCAATGTGTTAATAATCTAAGAACTTAGAAAAATAAATTCATACGTACTTTAATACATTCAAGCAAAACTTTTTTGGCCTGATCTTTTTGTATTTACTGATATCTATGAGGTACTGTACTGTAATGTATGAACAGTACCTACTGTAACCGCTTACCATCAAAAGGCTATAACTACTAACAAGCAATGGAACAACAGTTCCACTGTTTAATTTCAAATAGAGTAGGCATTATTGTAATACCTAAATTGGTATTTGTATCTAAGTATTTTAAGCACATAATGTACAATTACCGACATCTAGGATAAGTAACCCAGATGAAGTGCGTTGTAAATATTGTTTCGTACATGCAATTAGCAATTGTCCAATATTCGTGTTACGTTACAGGCGACAATATTACAACACAAGGAAAAGCATTACTTGTTAAGTAACTATTTGAATATTCAGTCATTTAAAATCACTGAAAGTATGTTGTGCTGTCTGTAAGTAATTATATGCGGGTGTCGTTTATTACATGTTTCTACCATTGTTAATGTAATAAGTTATTGTACAGGTAGTTATGTAGTAGTAATGTAATCGACATTTGCCAAATAGTTAAATTCTATTAACTATTTTACAACCCCTTCGAATCAATTGTTACTATACCTGATTCGAAATACGAAAGATTGTAACAATAGATGTTTATTAGTTATTACTCTTGACGGAAATTTTACTAAATGATGCTGATGAAACAACTGTGTACCCGTGCAGCTTAAAGAGGTTATAATTTATGAAAATATTGTGTAAATTACCTTTAACAAGAGTCAAGTGAATTTGAAGAATTACCGTCGTTTTAGAGCTGCGATTTATGAGCAATATTTTTAACTGTTAAGTATGTGATGTTGGGATTGAAATTCTGGTTATTCAATAGGCTTTTCGTGTAACATATACTGCTATACTTTGGTCACTATACTATTGAGTACTTGCTTAATACGTTTCAGAGCTAATAATACATTTTTATCATTCTATTTACAAACGTTTGAATACGCCGTACGTTCCATCATACCATACCAATTATGCTGTACTATGCTTACCTATACAGACTGTTACCCTAGGCGCGCACAAGACAGCTAAAATATCGAAAGACTTGGCTGCCCATGTGCGCGGGCTACCATCAACAACATACGAGGTAGTTTGGCTGGCTGCGACAGCCATGCTAACTTATGCGCTAGGGTTATGCGTATACATATTCTTGCATAGATAATTATACTTACTCAATTGTAAATACTAGGCCCTAGGCATCAGCTACCTTCGTCCATTCTGGCATCATTTACCACGAATTAATAACGATGCCCTCATCTACATGTGTGATAAAAGCCCTTTTACACCTCTGCGGTTGCCCTACAAACCCATTCTTCACCATCGAAGCAACCTTCAACCCACAAATCGTGCAATTCATTGCGATACCGATCTAAGTGCGCATCGCATGTGACCGCAACTCGGTTTAATGATGAATAATGGCTACACACTTGTCATTAATCTCCCAGTAATGACTTGTGTCGACACGGGATCGTCATTCGTGTTTATTGCGATACAATCGCTCTAATGTGGCCGCAGTTATTGAATTAAAGCCCCTCATTGTTAATTCATTGTACGAAATATGCATTGCCTATGTTAGCAAAGTTGCAATGAGAAGGAAACTTGCTAGCATATGCAATACAATATAGTTAAAAGCTATAGTCACGCCGTTAAAAACGTTTTTGCGCCCAAAGAAGGGACTATGCTCAGGGATACGTAAGCGGGCGGGGAACAATGCTTATACATACCAGTCAAAGGGATTCACTAGAAGGGTGATTACTAAATCCCCGTATCTAATCTATAATCCCCCACTAAATCCTGAAAGTCTTTATCGGATGCGACCTCACTTGGTGGTGAGGTGCAGCATTCCTAGTACAAATCATCGATTCATTTGCTTAAAGCCGTTCGCCATTAACACTGGCATTACAGATTACTACACTGAACGCATCTACACGTACATAAGGCCATTGATTAGTCAATAATTATTAGTTACGTTAGAAGAACCTGAACATAATATATACTCAAGCGTAAAAATTGTTTTTGTCCATACTAATTCGCATCACGCGTATAATTTATTCGACATACTCACTTTTACTCTCCACACGCGTGACTGAGCTCTCCAGTACTCTCTACTCGTAAATATTGACTTGTTGTATGGGGAAACTGGAAACGTTTCACGGGAAATCTACACAAACAATAGCTCGGAAATCGCTCTCTAAATGATTGTCGATGCCATCAGTTTCGCGTTTCAGAACATTATGGCTGCGTCTTTGTCTTTGGTAGATGTTTAGACATACCAAATTTTGTATTAGTGATGGTTATAGTAACTTTCGACCAGTCAAATACAGTAAAGTATCAAGAATAACTGGTTCTGTGATAAAGGGTTTTGTAACATTGTGTTATATTTACGCTGAATGAAACGTGTTTTAATGAGGGGCACCGTTTTGTTTTTTTTTTATTTTGTTTTGATATTACTTAGCTATACCGAATACGCCATTTGGAAAATTTTATGCGTCTATTATGACCTAAATTATATAGTTGCCACGATCTATTATCTCTTATGTCGCATTATTTATTACTAAAGGTCGTGTCGCATCCTATGTTAAATACCTTTATGGTTCGTACAATCTATTTCCATATCTCTCGATGTTCGACTTTCGTAAGGATCGACGTAGCTCTATTGTAAAATAGTCTTAATATCTAAAAATTAAAAAAAAACGTGAAGTACTTATATGAATTTAAACACACAAGATCTAATTTTGTCATTGACTCCAGTAACTGTTAAATCCATAATCACAAAGCAAACAGAATACACACTGTCCATGAAGGTATTAACAAGGTGTTCTATAAATACGATTATCCACGAAGACCTATTGCACTATTTCATCAATAAAATTGACAGCTGATTAGCGTCAACACCGTCATAAGCCATCTCGTTCGTTATAAATCAATGTCTAATTTATAAATTAACCTCAAAATGTAATTAGATGGGCATTGAAAACAATAATATAGATTTTAATACTGGACCCAAAATAACAATCGCATTTTCTGGATGCTCTCAAATGTATGACAGCTAACTTTGTAAGAACTGATCTTAGTCTATGAGTGTTGTCGTAAGAATCAAATTGTGTATGACAAATTGATGCTTAAGAGTGCTACAGTAAGAATAGTTTTGCCAAACATAGTTTTTTGAGACAGCGCTATTAGGCTTAAATCAGTTTATTACAACCACAATTATCTAGAATATTATTATGGAAAACTTTGTAAGTATAAAAAGCTTTTAATCTAATTTTAGTCACTCACCCTGTTTTTTATGTAAATAACGCGAGTTTTGCGTAAATCACAAGTTTATTGACATAAAATGTAAATGTAAGAATCTGTAACCTTAGCAAATGTAGAGATTTCATATGTGATACATCAATATCAGATGTTTTGCAACGTAAACAGGATTTACAAAGGTTTCAAGGTTAATTGGAGACAAATTGATTGATTAGTACTTTCGTATAGATAAATAAATAAGTATTACCTAATACGAGTAATTAATAAATGCTAAAACACTCCCTGGTGTAGAAGGAATTAGAATTCGCCGTGATAGCATT
>LGAG01000047.1:510896-530001 GCA_001278395.1 Lerema accius | reverse complement strand
GTAAAATGGTCTTAATATCTATAAATTAAAAAAAAACGTTGAAGTACTAATATTATGAACTTTAAACACACAAGATCTAATTTTGTCGTTGACCCCAGTAACTTTTGAATCCATAATCACAAAGTAACTAGAATACATTGTCCATGGAGATATCCACAAGGTGTTTTATAAATACGATTATCCACGAAGACCTATTGCACTATTTCATCAATAAACTTGACAGCTGATTAGCGTCAACACCGTCATAAGCCATCGCTTTCGTCATAAATCAATGTCTAATTTATAAATTAACCACAAAGTGTAATTAGGTGGGTATAAAAAACAATAATAATATATTTTAGTAGTGGATCCAAAATAACAATCGTATTTTCTGGATGCTCTCAAATGTATGACAGCTAACTTTGTAAGAACTGATCTTAGTCTATGAGTGCTGTCGTAAGAATCAAATTGTGTATGACAAATTGATGCTTAAGAGTGCTACAGTAAGAATAGTTTTGCCATACATAGTTTTTTGAGATAACGCTATTAGGCTTAAATCAGTTTATTACAACCACAATTATCTAGAATATTATTATGGAATGTAAGTATAAAATGCTTTTAATCTACTTTTAGTCACTCACCCTGTTTTTTATGTAAATAACGCGAGTTTTGCGTAAATCACAAGTCTGTTGACATAAAATGTAAATGTAAGAATCTGTGATATTAGCAGATGTAGAGATTTCCTATATGATACATCAGATGTTTTGCAATGTAAACAGGATTTAAAATGGGTTCAAGGTTAATCGGAGACAAATTGATTGATTGGTGCTTTCGTATAGATAAATAAATAAGTATTACCTAATACGAGTAATTAATAAATGATAAAACACTCCCTGGTGTATAAGGAATTAGAATTCGCCGTGATGGCATTCAAAATACCTACACCTAATAATAAGCATTTTTCTGCTATACTTTATTATCTTTTTTTAACTTTTTTATTTACGACAATTTTGTCCAGGAATGACAATTTAGGATATGACAATCTTAATGTATAATTTGAAAATTCTTTTGATATAAATAATATAAATTTCTGTAGACTGTGTGTTTTGTATCTAATAATTTACGAATACATTTAAATTTGGAAGCATATATTTTTGACGTTGACAAAGCAAAGGTGGCCCTTCAACTTTATACAGAAAGCGACAACAAGTGGGTACTAATGGCCAATTAATTCCAAGTATTGCTCAAGTCACCGACCTTGCCGGACTTGCCACTTGTTTCCGTTGCCTCCACATCACATACAAAAAATGGCAATGATTTACAAACCCAAACATATTAAAATTCGATGAATACTAAAAATAAATTATCGTCTCATCAGAAAGTAAAGTGCAATCTAATAAAATAAAATGTAAAATTCAGGTCATCGGTAGTTTCTAGTACTCTCTGTGTTTAATCTGGACTTTCTAAATCTGTTTTTATACAAAATTCTTTTTGATCTTCAACGGTTTTGATAAAGCCACTTTACGAAGGAAGCGAACTACTCCCATCAAAATAAAAAACTCGTTTTAAATTACAATCGATAGTGCTGTGAAAAGTAGTTGATGTCAGGTCAATAAAACTTAAAAATGAATCACGCGTAGTCTAAATTTGAGAGTAGAAAAGAATCATTGAATATTGATATCGAATACTTTTCTATCGATAAAATAACTTGCTATAATAAATATAAACAATACGATCTACGATAAAGGGCGGTAGTAAATTTTAATATATAGGTCTGGACACTACACAATCAAGCTATACTTTTTTGCAAATTTCCTCTGTGAACTTATGGCTGACATAATTCTCCTATTTAAATAATTTAAACAAAAGTACAGGTGACTTAATTCTCCTGCCAGGGAGTATATTTGACGATAATCCTTATTTTACTAAACAATATTTTAACCTTAGTTTAAATTAATGTTCACAGTAGGGACAGTATCCGCTTCGTCATTGTAACGCCTCTTTATCCTTATAGTAGAAAACGTCTTTGCATATCCGGCTGTTAGCGGACGTAAAATAGCCTTGACCTACGCTGTCTCTAGTGATGAATAGTTGGAGATTAGATGTCATTGATGTTATAAAGCAATTTGACAGATACGGCATTGATCATTTTGACTTCTTAATAAGAATCCTACCAATATTGTATGTGTATCAAAGTGTGAAAGCTATTGACGTGTTTGGAAACTTTAATGTTTGGGTTTTCGTCATGCGCTTTCAGTTAGATCTACGGATTAAGATTGAACGAATCAGAAAAATCTTGTGTTAGTCTTGCCATAAAACAATAGGTAAATAAGGAGGTAACTACTGATTTGTATAATTTATCGGTGCTACCCGACACGTTACTATAGATATTAAGTCATATCCAACGTTTCGCGCATCAGAGTTCACTTTCACCGATCGTGCTCGAGTCGAATTCGGTTCGAAGAGGACAGCGCGCGACCATCCGACTAATTTGCATACAAATACATTTCTTGTCACATTGTTGGTAGATATGACTTGAAGTGTTGGAATTATTTTAATGACTTTCTTGTTCTTCCCACAAGAATTGTAGCAATTCAATACAATCTTAACACAGGTGATCTCTTAATAATTACATTTGTTTAATTAACGTGCAAGATTCTATTCTAACTTTTTAATTAGGTACCTACTTTTGAAACTATATTTTTAACTAAGGTAATACAATAGCTACTTTCATAATTTGTTTTAATTAAATTAACATAATCTTTGGTAGTTGTAGATCACTTTGATAAGATTGAATTGAAGAGTCTTATCGCGCAATAGTTACCATATCCGATGACCGTTCAGATGGTCTTGGAATCGATTTTTAATTTCTAAAGTTCTATTTTTGCTCTTAATTTGTGCGTATCTGTGTCATTCAAAGCATCCTTAATATAGAAAATCCTAATGGGTCTATGAGTGTGTTGCGTTATTAATATAAGAATGTGTCTTACTCGTACAACATAATTATAATAGTTTTTGTGTGTATTGTAAGAACTTTGATCAAATGATTCGGTAACCAGTAATTTTAATGTAATACGCAAATGAAGAGTTACAAACCGGAAATGAAAGTCCAAAATGTAAAACGGAAGTCCGTTACTATTTACTCGTAGTAACTCTTTTGTCTTAGCGGTTAATTTATTACGTTGTTAAGATGTACTTGTTATTATGTGATTTGCGTTCTTTGTTATTTTTTATGTATGTAAGATAGCAAATTAGAAGTCTATTCAATTGTTACGCAAAGATTTTAGGATAAAGTTATTAACTTATGTTTTTTTCTTTACAGGTATTGCCGAATTTTCTGAAGGGGTATAGTTGAGTAGTATAACTATCTATTATTTTAGAAACACAATAAGACCGCATAGATATAGTCCGTTTTTTTTTAACTTGTTTTTAAAACAAAAACATTAATTTTCAAAGCAATTTTTGGCTATACTTAAAGGATATTGAAGTAAAGAAATTACTTAAACATTATCTACTGGAAAAGTGTGAATAACATGAAAATGTATGATTTCCGTTACAAGATTTAAGTATAACAGGTAAATCATGTTGTAGGTAGAGATATAAAAAGAAGACTTATTTTTCTTCGCTCTGTACTGTACAGTTTGTTATCTACCGTAATGAATCTAGAGAAGAAATAAATGATTTCTTTCTTTTGTTTTTCCATAACCATAGAATACCTAAAGAAGCGAATAACAAAACAGCGGGCAGCCACATCGCCCTACTTGTATAACGATTTCTTCCAAGCATTCCTTAAAAAGAGGTTAGGAAAACAAACTTACTATAAGTAGCTAGTGGCATACACATTTGAAATATGTGTTAATTTCTAAGCAAAC
Organism: Lerema accius; assembly: GCA_001278395.1. NCBI lineage: Eukaryota > Metazoa > Arthropoda > Insecta > Lepidoptera > Hesperiidae > Lerema > Lerema accius. Next base: position 526,150 of record LGAG01000047.1, on the reverse strand, counting down.
CATAATTGCAATAAACAGATCAACTAAGCGATAGAGATTGAAGAAAGCGGGAAAAGTCCTATATTAAAAAAAGTTACTTATAGTGAAAACCAAAGATTACTAAGAGAAAATAATTAAATAGATACTTCCATCTTTACCATACGTCAAATGCGCATTTAAATAAATCGCAGTTTATCGCAATCCATTTCCAGGTATGTGCAATTTGCAATTCTCATATTGAACGTGATAATGTGCCAATCTTGAACAGGACACATCGTATGATTGGAGACAGTGGCTCACTGTGCCAGTATCGCAAAAACTACGGCTAATGACCGCGATAGCTTGTCGCCAGTTTGAACTCGATTGCTCTTAAAATTTATGCTGAAAATACTGAGAATTACTTATGATAGAAAGGCGTAGGTATAACAATAAATCTAACAAGTCAGTAGTTAAAGAAAAGTGCTGTTTTTGACGCCGCTTTTTGACAATAATTTCGGTTTAACCTATAAAAGAAAAAAAATTATGATAGTTTCCGGATTGAATAAGATTCGTTTTTAGATATTAGTTAATTATTTTCATGTTCTTATCTATGATATTCATAATAATATCATTATTAGTATTCCCCATAGATTAATTGACATCTGTTTTTCTAGTAATTGATGTAATTTTAAGCTCTACAAGTATTGCATCGTCTTCGAAACCTATTATCAAAGAAAAGTTCCAGTCATCATTAAAAAGGTTCGCGAAAAAAGCTACAAAAGCTAGCCTCTTTCCGGTACAGTTTCGAGTGACATTTGTGTTATTTTATAATTATCTTTTTTGAGAGCCTCCTGTGACGATACCATCTTCTTGCTCGAGTCAGCCACCAAACGACCCGTAGTTTTCTTGTTTTCATTTAGAGCTATAGTATTTTCTTATCAATTTACCGAAACAACTTCTCCGGCCTTGATAATTTACTTCACTTCTGTTACATCCACTTACAATTTGGTCAACGCAACTCAATTAAAACTGTACTGGATTGAGTTTTGAAAACAAGTTACTCTTACTCCAAAAAGTAAATTTACAATACATGTACAACATGAAATCGTTTCGTAATTATTATATATATTATATATCGATACGTTAAACAGTCCTTAGGTTTAAAATGCTGCTAAAATAAAGTTAAAGATCCTGTAATTTTGAGAGGACTGATTTGCTTCATATTTATTCTACCTATGCTTAATACGAGTATTATTTTGTCTTCAAAAGTCCAATATATCTATAATACTCAGCATGAAGTCTTCAATGCTAGAGTTAGGCTTTTTTTAGTTAACTTAACGATTGGAAACTCTGTAGGTTTTTTTAGCATTTAGTTTCACTTAGGTACTTAAATGGGATTGTAATTGTCAGGGATTTTGAGCGTAACTTAGGCTGAAATATAAACTTTTAGGCAATAAAAAAAATTGCGGTAATGATGGCCTATAGTATGGAGACCTATTCAACTGTGTAACTTTTATTACACACATGACATTATAGTGACTGTTTTTTCTATTTGCGGTTTTCATTTATTCTCTGCAAATTTAGGTTTTCTTAAGAATATAGAAATAAGTAATATTCTGCAATTTTTTAAAGTAGTGAGATGGCGAAAACGTATTGCGATATTTTGTTACAATTGCCTTTGTACCATAGAATTTGTCAGTTGTGATTGATTTCATAATTACTATACATTAAAAGTTTTTGCTGTAGGTAAGTTCATCACAATTAAATATAAAAACTGAATCTGCCAAGTGCGTGTAAGGCCACGAGTAATGTAGAGCTCCGTATTAGTTGAATTACTACATAAGTATTGCCCGTGATAGTTTTCTTAAACTTAATTATAATTGTACTACTATTGTGAGCTTGTTATACATTTTTAAGTCCAGCTGTTTAGTTGTCGGAGTCCCTACTCTAGGAGGGGTGGTACTTTAACTTTAATAAAAAATTGCACCTTAAACCATTTACTGTGTTAGCGGCTTTAATGTCAAATCTCAACCAATTATAGTTAGAGCCCTATTATAGCTTAGAAACGTTAAAACTTGCTAAAAACTATATAGATTCGAATTTATGTTCGGGTCAAGGATAATTACTTTTATTTTAAAACTGCTCAACGTTGCGTATTAATTTGATTTTAACCCTTTCTTATGAAATAAACCGCGGCCTTCGTATTATTAAACTAGTATGTTCAGATTTGTTTTATGTGTTGTCCATTAATAAAGAAAATGGTGTAGTCATTATCTTAATCGACGTAATAACCGTAAAAACTGTTATAGTCTAATGATTTACGGGATCATTTTAAGAGTAGGTAATATGATTTTCCCACAGCTGGGCAACACTATGTTCTGTTATAGCTTAAATGTAAAGAATTAATTATTTGAGAGTGTGTAACTTTATTCGCTTTGAAACAAATATTATGTGTGTAATTTCTAATAATAATAGAGGCCTACAAACTTAGAATTTTTTTAATAAAATTGTATGTGCGATAGTACCTACTGTCCGTATCGAACCTAATTCACACAATAAAGTATTTCTTACCAACTGATGTCTCAATCCGATAGGCCATCTTCGACGTTAACATATTAATGCGTAAAACTCAAGGTTGGTGCTTTCGTCAAACATTGAGTTTCTCGTTTCTAAGTCCATAAAGCATTAGTATTGGCTAATGAAACCATAAATTTAATAGACTTATCAACGATGACCTATGACGAATGATTAATACGAGTAGTTTGGAAATTACAGGCCCTTAGGCAATGTTAATATTCAATTGATTTTCTGGGATGATCATGGGTTATTAAACCAATGCAATTGTTACTGACTAATAATAATAAACGCTAACACACTCATACCTAAACTAGGATTCCCTGTGTCGCGGGTGCCATGGAGAACACAAATAACACATCACTAATACCCATGACCCGAGAACAAACATTTATCTGTGACATAAATATCTGCCCCGGCCGGGAATCGAACCCGGAACCCCTCGCTTCGCAGGCAAGGTCGCTGCCAACTAGGCTACAGCGTCGTCACTAATTATTTTAAGTTAGGTCAATGATGTTTAGGTGACGTTAGATTTTTCAAATAATAATAGATGCTTCAATATCTTTAACATAATATATGAATTAGTGGAGTTGTAGAGTTCTGTATACCTAATTCTTCTTATTGACGAGGAGAAATCAACATACAATATAATAGGTTGAAGGTTTAAGCTAACTTTGTTTAAACAATTAACACTATTCAAGCATTTATATATGTGTATATATTTGTGTGTGTGTTGTGGGTATGTGTGTGTGTGTGTTGTGTGTTTAGATAATTCGAAACTAATTTCCTTTACCTCGCTTGCTCGCGATCGCATGCAAAATATCATTTTCTTTTGAATGCTGTACGACACGAGTATTAATTAAACAACAAAAAGATTGCTTTTGTATTTTTTTACTGCACAAGATTAATGGTTAGCCAAATAATGACCGGTAATTACTGAGCTGTTTGTGAAAGACAGTTGTTGTTAGGGTCTTATTATGTATTGTGAGAAGTAAGAAAAGAATACGCCGTTCTGTGCTCAAATATTTATTTATTAGTGAAAGAGTAACGTCAAATATTTACTTATTTAAAAGAAAGAAGGAAAGAGTGGCAGGCAAGAGTCAGAAGAACAAAAGACATGGATATTTTCATGTTACGGTTGTTTTAACGCCTTAGTCCTATAATTATAGCGTTAATAATGGTACTACGCAGGTATACCCAAGCGTTTGCTAGAGTAACCGATATAACCAATCAGTAAACAATCAATCATACCTCGATAACATAATGTGTATCAAACGGGAATCGAAATAGTCTCACTACCATTAAAGGAAGTCGTAAAAAACTACAAATTAACACACATTTAATTATTTTAAACTTAGATATTAATTACAAAAATACGAATTTTTATTATGATACGAAAAAATGAAATACCCATGTCAGTTGTAATAAATACAAGGAAGTAACTGCGAGTAATCATTGCATAATATTTGACTTTAATACACAAGTCAAGGTTAGCTCCCAATAGATGAATAATAAAATATAACGATAATATTGCCAAAAGCTTGCGTTAGTAACATAAAAAGTTAAACCAAAGAGAATAATAATTACACCACAGAGTTTCGTGCTAAAGTGATAACTTATATATTATTAATAAATGGAAAACAGGAGAATAAAAAAATCATAGCCTATCTCACTCCTACAATGGAGACGAATCTAAAAACACTACACAAGTTAAAATCCGGCAAGTCGTTTTGGTTGTAGAGCGTACCACAGAAATGGACATAAATACATTCATGTATTTGGCTCGAATAACATAACCCTTATTCTAGTGCAGCCAGAAAACAACAAAACATAGGACAAACGTAAACTGGGTTAACAAGAAACAATAAAATGTTTTTTTAGATCTAACTCTCTGTCGCACTATCAGAGGCGTGAGAAATTAATATAGTTTATTGTATTTACCGGTTTTTTATATCACCATTATATTTATCACACTTTCGTGTCATTACCAGTATTAGAACAGTAGGCCGAGAGATCAATGGAAGATAATGACAGCAATGACTGGTAATGACTTTGACATCGTAATGGTTCATGATGTAATACTGACTCGTACCTATATATTACGATAATGTTTACATAGGCTGAATGTAACAGGCGGAAGATGTATCTTAGAACACTTTGGATGTCTGTGAAGTTAGCAATGAAATGTTTCTGATTACCCTATATAAAATTTCTTTTTTAAATGATACCAACTCACAGTCCTCAAACTAGAATTCCTCGTGTCTATGGGACCATCGACAGCACAAACAGACAAAGGACTTACACCCAGATCGAGACAAAATTTAAATCTCATTAAAATTGTCGCCTAGAAGAAAATCTAACTAAGTCCTGTTAAAAATCATATTGTCGGCTCTGACGGGAGCAGTTAACTGTCATATCAATCATGCCTGTAAAACTGTAAGTAATTTACGTTAGACATTCTACAGTTAATTCCAGGAGTATTGTGGTCAACAAGACAGGTTATTGCAATGTTATTTATTAAAGTGTGTATGTTATGTATCTCTATATTATACGAGTACATGTGTATCAAATGCTTAATCCTACGAAACACGGAAGTGTGTTTGACGTTTGCGACAAGCGGTCACCCAACTTGCGACGGTGTTGTTGCCTAACTTAGTTAATTTCGTAGTTTACCAACGATTGTCATAATCCAGCTGTAATGGTCGCGTACCGTTTAGTACTCGTATGCACAGCGCAATGACGTCATTATAATGTAGGTATTTATTATTTGCGTAATACGGTAATTTTGTAAAAATAATTTACTGTTATTTTTGTCATTTTTTCTACCATTTACTAATCACTGTTTGATAGATGAAAAAAAAATTTAAATCAAGGAACATTTGCTGAACTATCATCAGCTCTTTACGAAACTTCATATCAAATGACTATACATAGCTGATACAGAGATAAATGAAAAAGTATAATTCCAAACACTACTGTTGCGGCCCCTAGTGAATTGGCATCATGTCAATTATTTAAAAACAATCGCCAACGGATTACATATCTTTACTGAAAAACATGTCTAAATCGGTCCAGTAGTTGTGGAGATTAATGACGACATCGTTTGCACAAACTTACGAGTCGTTTGTACACAATCTCTCACCCTAAACGCTTATTAACTTACGTGTACCATCTCTGTTCCGTCGTGGGTAATGAATTTAAATTTTTTATTTAATACCCAGGCTATTGACCTATCTTTGACTTCAAATGTGTTAAAGTGTGTTCAAAGACTTTGATTCATTATACATACATTATTTTGACCAGTTTTGAAATTTTTTGACAAGTTCCTTATATTGATGATCTGTGACCTTTTAGACTTTGATACTTTACATAATAGAAAATGAGATTTAAAAGCGATTGTGATTAAATATTAGTTGGCTGGCTTCTTTTGATGTTGCAACGATCGACGGATAGATGTTGTAAATTATTATTTTATAAAGATAATTGAAATTTGTCGGTACATGTTAATGTATTCTTTTGCTATTCGCAGAGTTATTTCTTTATTATAGATCTCTGTTACATTGTCTGTAGTCACATAGAAGTCCTCTATATTTGATATCTTCGTAGTTAAAATTTTACTATTTTACTAATGATGTTCTGTGTTGTCGTTATATCTACTTTGCTTTTATCATCATCTCAGGTAGATATATCTAATTTCTATCTGTTTAAATTTTTTCGTTGACTTTTTCATTTTACTGAATTCATGATCCAAATCATTCTTAATCGTTTTAAGATTAAAGCTCAAGATATTTTGAAACAATACGAAGATACTATACGATATTACTAAGATTCCAATTTTGTGGAGAAGTTTGACAACCTAACTCGTGCCATAAAACCTGTAACCGTGTGTGGTAATAAAAATAATATAAAAAATAGTGTTCACTGAAGAGCACTATAAGTTGTTAGCGTCACGCAAACGAGGTTTCCACAATGTTTTTTGCACACACTCAGAAAACCAGGTCAATGTACATGAGCATTAGTAAACGTCTATCTATATTTTTTTCATAATTTCGTAGCCAAGACTGAATCTATTGAGTGTGAAGCAATAAAACAGAGAAATGTTAAGAACACGCTTTTATTACTATTCCATAAAAAATACATTTAATATCGTTTCCTAGTACAAGATGAGATTTCTAAGAAATTATTGCTTCGAGCAGAAATATCCAGAAGCTATAACAATGCGATACTTTTCAAAAATTATGTAAACATTCAAATCAACGATCAATTCAGTGTATCAAAAACTATCATGAGCAAATCAGGAGTTCGTTACAACTTTGTCAAAAGTACAGTCCACCCAAAGATGGCCCGCATGATGAACCTTAATCTTATATATATATATATATATCGCTGTGATGAAGATATTGTTATTTTACGTAGGTATAGCATTCTGTTCCACTTGGCGCAAGTGCAACACTGATTTTATTCGGCACATGTACATAGATCAAACGGTTTATCTATTGTTGTATTACCATGATGCCAGTGACGTTGCATACGTTCTTATCTTCGTTTCCATATTTGAATTATTCTCGAAGTCTTTAATGCCAGTACATAAAATAAAGTGTATATCTTCATAAATACTAAACCACTTCATAGACCTTATGGATTCCTGGTACCTAAAGTGTTTCACCATTTCCTCTTTCAATGGTCGCTTTTACAACGTAATTTTTGGAATCAACAATAACAATGGCTTCTAGTGATTTTACGCCAATTTGTCTGCTATAACGGACGATTTTGCGAGTTTTATTGTTGCGAATTAACTGCATTAAGTTTAATGGAGAGTGAAATATATTAGAGCTTAGTATGTTGGAGAGGACCTACTCACATGAAGTTACATATAATAGATACTATGCTTCATTTCCACGGAGTTATTCCACGATATAAAATCGTCTACGTCGTTGTCACGAACACTACAGAAAAAGATGCGTAAAGAGAATTTCCCACAGTAAAAGTTATATTACAAGCATCAATTAGTGTTCGAAAGGAAGATGTTATTATGTTTTCTGCAATTAAATGCAATCTTGTGGCTTGTGATTGGCGTAAACTTGCATTACTACAACACTTTCTCGCTACCTACGACACTGACTAAGGCGGATTTTAGTTGCGTAAACTGTTGTTATTACAAGTTTGGATCCTGTTTTATATTGTGTTGCGTAAAGATGATTCATATCAATTAGACTTTACAAAGCTACAGTAGAATAAGGATTTTCTCTTTGAAAAATCTTAGTCATCGGTGGGCGGTAAGGTTATAAAGTTGTCGGATGTCAATTGGATCTTTAAGCGTGTTTATTTCTGTGGTTGTATGGTTTGTTATGCACTCGTTTTAGCATTAAGGTTACTTTACATTGTGTTTTCTCTGTGTTCATTCGTTGAAATCTGATGTCTTTAATTACCTTTTTTCGAAATTCTCATGCCATTGTAAGAATATCTTAAACTATCATAGAAAGTGTCTTCAATCATAGAAGAGCTTCTATGAGAGAAGTTTTTAGCATGCAACCAACGTCACCAACAGGATAGTCCCTAGTTCAAAATCTTTGAAGTCTTATACTGGTTCAATATGACTAACAAACTAGAGTACGTCTGTTTTGTTTGCTGCTATGTAATTTACCAGTTCTACATGATACCTATACCAGAACTAGCAACACAGGTACTATCACTGTTACTTATATTCACTGTTCACTTCACGTCACGCTTCAAATCTGCTGATTGAGCCGTGAAGTACGAGTAAATTATATGAAGCAGGTCTGCGTTTCTGTTTGAAGGATTTGGGAAAACACTTACGAATTAAGAAGTATATAATCTTTATCTAAAGTCTGTGGTAACGGCCGGCCTCTTATTCGAGTCAGTCGCCAAAGAACTCATCGCGTTTTGACTGGAAACTTGAGTGCCAGAGTACACTTATACAAGAGGCGATGATTGTAGCAACACATCTTTTGACGAACTTTAAATGAGAGAAATACTTAATGGATTACTAATTAATTTGTTAACAGGATTAATCTGTACTAACAGTAATTCGCGCTCTTTCCATTTCATACTAGATTATCCTTACGATTGTCATAATTACATGACATTAATTATGTAGAAGTAAATTTAAATTCCATTTCCTTTGCATGTAAATGCACGTGTTTGAAAAATGGTTGAATTTTCATAAATAACTTACTATCGCATATTTCTTTCCATGTTTGAATCCAGTGGGTACATAAGTAGGTGTGTTGTTTTAACCTATTCTGAGCAGTGTCAGTCAGCCTTTCTCCGACCGATTCATAAGATATTCGGATCCTCTGACGTGGGGGTCGATGACCAGTGAAAGTGGACAGATGGACGTTGTGCGTTTGTATATTTATGAATATGACTGTCGAGTGTCGAGATTGACAACTTTTGAAATACTTGGCTACAAAGTTTAGGGAACATCGTATATATTTATAGTGTTTATGAAATCAGTGTTAGATAGAGATGCACGCAACAGTGTCCGACCTTGTTCGACGTCGGTCCCAAGTTTTATGTGATGGAGTAGTTCTCTTTTCCACGTACGAGTATTTTATACTGACATGACTAAGTATAATGTTACGTCTTTACTAAACAAATAAAAAAGTGTTGAGCGCTACATTGCAAGCATGCTTAACATTGATACGTCGTCATATTAAGTTACGATATTAGTTGTTTCTCCATTTCGTTTGTATTCTAAAAAAGGTGTCCAATTTATTTGAGTACGAACAAGACAGCAAATTACTGTCGTCGAAACGATAAAGACGCATGCGATGTAGCCTGGTACACTTTTTTCGGTACTTTAGTAACATAATCTGAAGTATAAATTATCTTCGTGTACACAAAATAAAACATAGAGTAATTGGTGGATGTGAGTCAGTGAAATCAAGACAATGAAATGTGATTCGTCGCCAAGTCTCCGTGACTAGTTTCCTAATGTGCAGTATACATAGGCTTGCACATATTAAGGTAATATAAACTTAGATTAAGGCAATAATAACAATTGTATGTAGCACAGGAAAATATAAACTTAGCAAACAGCTACTGTATTTCTTAATGAAACATAAAAATAATATTTTATCGTATGTAAAAAAGATTTGTTTTGATTTCAGATAAAAAATGGTGCTGGTTTTCATGACCGAGATGTCAATTTTCTAGTCTACATACATACAATTTGTCTTTATGCATTTCTTCTTTATGTCAACTGTAGCTACATGACATCTTAATCTTTGTAGCACTTGCCTAACACTTAAAAAATGATCGTTTCACTACCATGTACTATAGAAACCTTAACAGAAGAATAATGTAATTGAAAATTGGCACATAAAAATAATTGTTTAGGTCGAGAATTAAACACGTTCTTCCATCCTCAGCAATCTGACTCTAAAGGCCACAAGGTCGTAATCTAATTTAATATAGATAACTTATTATTATCTTAATAACGAACACCGCAATTGCATTTATATGACCGCAAATTTTGCCACGAATTGCAATACCATCTAATCATGTTTTTATTGCGTTCAAAAATATGTTCCTAGTGATAGTACCATGGGGTATATCTAATTTATCGTTACTACACTTATTATCTTGCAATCTATCGTTTACCGTACCGAATCAGATCAGAAGGTTGATCTTGTAGAGGTATGCAAAGGTTTGTTTAGGGCGGGCGCAAAGGTCCGGAATTTTTCAGAAAATCTGATTCTGAATTCAGACTCTTAAATTCTATGAGTCTGGTGCAGACGTCTAGAATTTCTCAAATTCTAAATTTACCCTGACAGTAGGAGAGACATTTCTATAATAGCAAAAGACCCCGCTTTCCCAACTAGAATTTCAGAATCTGAAAAATTAAAGACGTTTACACCCGTTCTTAAATTGGAGATAACTTACTGCCGCAATCCGAAATATTAATTTCATGAGTCTTTAAATAATTATCATAATTAATGTTAGTTATCGTTTCATCCCAGAGTCGATATGTTCATTAGTTAACGACAACCTTATGTAACGCTAATGCAAATGCACGTCAAGTTACGTTACGTAAGTCTTGATCAGTTGATCTTCAACTAAATAGTCCTAATCTAAATATTAAAAAGGAATTAATAATGTGTAAGGTTAAATTACCATTAACACCTCTCGTTATTTTAATATTGAATAGAGAAATCTAGGCCGACATTAACTTATCCTAGGCTAGTCACGTTTGTATTACTTAACGGAAAAACGCAGCGATTGAAATGCAATCGAACAATAAGCGTAGAAATCGGTCAATAGTGGCTTGGTACTTTTATTTTATGATTTGGAGTACTTACTCTAATGAATGCATGATAAAGATATTGTTGTATCCGAACGTGTTAATGAGTGGAATTTTTTGGAGTAATTTGAATAGTTGTAAAGATAAACAGTGCAGAATTAAGCAAGCATGTTAAACGAGTGACGTCTCCGTTGCAACGATATTGAGGTCATTAATGCCAATGCTAATAGTAAACCTCAAACATTTATACCATTGCAGCGTTGTATTGTGTACACAATTTAAAAAAACACATTAATATCCCTACACACGCTATTAATTTGTTTTTTTTTCTCTCTATTTCTTTATTATATCAAATCATAATTTTATGTTAGTGTAATTTTAGATTGTATGCTTCGCGGTTCGCCATGCAAATCACATATTTTTTTGCGTGATATAAAAGAGTGTCAGTGTTGTCTTTATTTCACGCTCATCAAAAATAGTGTGTCTGTCATTAACTTGTTGCCTTCCATTGTTTTCAGAAACTGTGAAGCCACTATGCGTGCTGGAATCCGACTTCGGGTTCAAGATAAACTGCGCCTTCAAGAAGTCTGGCCTCTTCAGGGTACGGAACCTTGGAGGAATCAAAGCACATGCTAGCTTAGGTAAGGATCTTGCTTAATATGCTTACCTTGTTACCTCGTTATATTTATAAAGTATTTCCTAAATAGGTATCCTCTTAGCTATCCCCACTTGATGAAACGATTGAAACGGCGACTGCTTTCTTTTTGGGTCATTTAACAGCGCTCCTAACTGTCCAGGAAGGAGTTTTAATTCCTATCTTAGACTGAGATTATCCATTATTATATAAGTTAGTTTATATGAAAAGATATCAAGTAAAAAAGGGCTCCTGTAATTTGTTTCGCTGTGATCATGATCCAAGAATGTTTATCAATTTTAATTTTAATTTATCAGACAAGCCATCAAGGCGTAGTATTCTTATAATAACGTTCTTACTACAATAAATAAAATAAATGCTGGTATACATGAGTCGTGCAGTGAAACTCCTATAACCCGCATACAACATGCGGGTTTCTTCCTAAAAAATTAGAGTGGATACATTAACCTACTGAGCTGAAAGAAAAAATGATACGGTCAGAAGACTTGACCTTCTCAGATTGTTGCTTAATGCCTGCAAATTGCAAGAAGCTTTTAAAACCAAATCACCATAGTTTCCGTGACTCACGATTTTACATACAAACGATTAGCTGCTAGTAGGTATTGCACATCGATTAAACAACTACGCAGTAATTTTTAAATACGAAATTCACCTTCCTTTGTCCGACTTTAGGGAAAAATTTACCATAATAATATTCTGAAAATTTTAAATGGTCTAACTAATGCTTGTTGCCAAACCATTTAAAGAACCATTCATGGACTTCTAAATAAGAAGTAAAACTTTTCTAATTATTTGCTGCTCCTATGGAATACAGACATTTAGATTTATCATTTAAAAAAATGGTATTGACTTTGGTATTGAAACGTGGTTCATCTTTATCTTATATCGACTGTTATTACAAAAAAATAATGGTCTTCAAATTTCTATTTTCAGGCTTCAGTCTTGGTGATGAATTAGGCTTCGAGCAATCACTGACGAACTTGGATCCCAGCCGACGAAGATCAGTTAGCGTCAAGAATGGTGCTCCTAACGTCATCGTCGATACATCTAGCAGACCTGCTGTCAAGCAAGAGGTAAGAGTTCTAGCCTACTAGGGTTTACGATCCAGTCATATTAATTTGTGAATCGTTAATACTGCCAAACACAAATTCTGAGCCTTAAATTAAAGTTTTAATTTATTATTCATCGTTTTACAGAAACGAGGCAAACAAAACCGGATAATGATGAGACCAATGGCACCAGTTGCTCGTCCTAACCCAGCGGCAATGAACAAATTATCGACTTTGCACAGGCAGGGGTCTTCTACGATGCAGCCCATCATTGTTCCAGGATCAACAGTAGAGGCTCCAAATACTTTTAACAGAGTAAATCCCACCGTCACCATGGCTAAACCTATGCCAATGGGTGTCCCACCGTTCAGACCTCTACCTCCCAAAGAAGATACTCTCAAAGTCGTCCCTATAGCATCATCGCCAAAGACCTACTCGCCGCTCCAAGTCCCTCAGTCGAAGGGCCCCGGACTAGCTTACACAAGTGAGCATAACCCATTCGTATCACACGACAACGTTTCAAAAATGGTTTCACAAATGACTGCGGTACAATACCACCCTCAAAGGATGAAAGTTACACCGACACATATCATTGCAAACACGCCAAGAATATATACAGTATCAACAACCATGAATCCATTCGTTCCCATGCCCGTTGCTTCTCCACCACACGCCATATCGATCATACCTGCACCCGTTTTCAATGACATACACACATATCCATCTTATACCAATTCTATTTCTCAAAAAACTATGACCATCCATAATACCAATCCTGTTTCTAACTTTGTAGACATTGTTCCTCACCAAGTTAACGACCTGGCCAACCAATATCCCGCCTATAATACGAAGAAAGTAGATGACTACAATAGCATAACTGGTTACGGCGACGATACGACACTCAAGTTTAATAAAGAAGATATCAATGCGAAGATAGCAGAAATAGCGAAAGCTGGAAACATTTCCATGGATGCAGTCGAGGCAGCGATAGCGCTAAGGCAGCAGCAGTTATTGAATAAATATGCAAATATTCCGATTCCTACAACTAGTACTACGACTTCTTCTACAACCACCGAGCCAGCACCAGTCATGTTTGAACTTGAGCCAGAACCGGAAATAATAGTTGCACCAGTTCCACAAAAACCAAAGAGGTAAGGTTTACATACTAAACAAGGTAACGAGTTCTTTTTCAAGGAAAATATACCTAAAAATTACGTATTTGGCTTGTAGTTTCTAAGAGCTATTAATATGGGACTATCGTGTTTAGTTATTGTTTAACAACAAGTAGGTAACATCTTTAATGATGGTACTGATTTCCAAGGACGGTGAACTCCATCTGCAAAACTGGTCATATATCGACCGACTATTAAAATTAGTTTAAAAAAAGTGACAATCTGTATTATTAGAAAATTTGGTGTGTGGGTGTCTGGCGTATATTTCAGTATTATATTATTACCGCTTTTATCAATAATTGTTAACTTCGAAATGTGTGTAATTTTTCATGTTTTAACTAATGTGTACACAGAAACCCTACCACTGGCAAGGTCATGAATGCTCCCCGTGAGTATTATCCGGTTGGCTACGAGAAAAACTTCGACGATCATTTCCAGTCCAAAGTGGATCTGCCCGACACCAGCTTCCACTGCGGTGACCAGAAGTATTTCCCTGGACTCTATGGGGATGAGAATCTTGGATGCATGGTTAGTGAATCGTATCGCGTATCTTTATCTCTAGTATAAAACATCATTGATTTTAGGAGTATAATAAGAATCATTTGTTTTGTATTCATTTTATTGTTTACAGTTTTTTATTGTTACTTTACATGAGGGGTGCATTAGACGAACTTAATGCTCGATGGCATTTTTTACTAGTCAACCTAGGCAATCGATGAGATTTATAATGAGGGTCTTTAAAAATATTCACCATTTAAAAAGGCCCATTTATAATTAACAAGATTTTATTGATCGATTTTGTAACATAGCGTGTACTTGGAATTGCAATACAAAAATCACAAATATGAACTTCTTAAATTTTCAGGTATTCCATGTCTGCGCTCTAACAGATGACGGTCTCGTTATGAAATCTTTTCTCTGTCCTGAATCCACGCTGTTCGACCAAACCATCCTCAAATGCAACTGGTGGTTCTACGTGGACTGCAAGAACACGGTCAAGTTGTACGACACCAACATTCCGGTGTCGAAGAGCTACCAGTTGATGAAGGCTCTTACTTTCTTCTCTTCATATAAGAAGGAGATGGAAGATGGTAAGCATGAAATACATCCATAGTTGTAGTGTAAAAGCTAAAATGTAATACTGTATGATAGTACACACATCAACAAAGTCTAAGACTCAGTCAATATTTTGAACTTTTTTGCATAAATCTAATCTAATGACTGTACTGATCACTCTTAACCTTTAAAAAGTAATAAGTATATGTTAAAAATAGTGTTCTAAATTTAAAATTTATGTAACTTATGTTTACTCTTTTGCGAAAATTGGTGGTACAACGTTTTTGACGATTTCTTTAAGGACCTCTTCTCGTTCTATGACAATTTTTTTTCTCGTAGATTTTTTTTTATTGATGAAAATCGACATCAGGTGGAAAGTTTGGAGTACTGAGTGTAATGTAACGTCGCATTTTTCTACGTAAAATAATTTTCTTAGCAGTGGGTATGTTCGAAGCCTAGCGTCCAAAACGTGAAGTTTCTGCAACTGTTCTCTTTAACCAGTTGGGCTTTCGAAGATCGTAGCC
>LGAG01000047.1:457198-510805 GCA_001278395.1 Lerema accius | reverse complement strand
ACAACCTAATTTTAAGCATGCCGAAGGGTTGTGAAGACTTAGCTCATGCATTAGGAGTTTCAACTAACTTCTAATTACAACTTCCATAATTTTTTTATGGTAAAAAAGGCAATTTCCAGGTTTTTTTTTACATTTTCTTCAGTACATGTTTTTGACCGTTTACAGGGCTTTAGATTTTTCTTATTAAACTTTATTTTTATTACTCGATATGACTATTATTTTACTCATTTCACATCGGAAAATATTTTACTTTCTATCCCACGGGAAAAAAATGGTACCCCGAGGTAAGATTATCAAAAAAACATCAAAATTGCGGGTGAGTCTTAGACTTTGTTGATGTGTGTATATGACGAAGTACAATGAAAGTAGTACCTAAAATAACACGAATAAAAAGGACAAAAGAATTTTCTAGTCACCTTTCAACTTTTATAACTTACTTAAATTACTAAATAATAATAAGATGTGGCTTATGAATAATTTAAAAAAATTTAAATGAGTTTTTTTTTAATTTTCAGGTCGACCGATGAACCCAGAGGATGTAGAAGGCATCAAGGAAGCAATAACTATACTGGAAAATCAAGAACCAGCTTCTCAACAACAAGCGGAGCAAATACAGATTGTGACACCACAATCAGTTCAAATAGATGAAAGAAATAATCATAGAACAGAATACACTAATGTTACCTCTCCCGTATACAGGGGACATAGAAACTATAACAATAATACTAGTAGAAGAACGATAACAAGGCATACACCAGAAACACAAATAGATGCCCAAGAATCTGAGTTTAGATTAGTTACTGTAAATGCAGATCTTAGTTTCAATAACAACCTTACTAGAGAAGCCAAATCTGTAAGGAAATCGAATAATACATCAACTGAAAACTCAACAGAAAAGAGATATAGGCGTCGAATGGTGTCGAAGAATAATAGTAGTAATTCTTCTACGACCAAATCTCCTAGTTCTACAACAACAACTACAACAACAACGTCTACTACTACTACTTCTAGTACAACTACTACTGCTAAACCTGTAGAAGTAACTACACCATCAGTCGAAATAATCAAACAAGAAATTGTACCAATAGAACAATTTACATTATCAGACGTAAAATACGAAACACTGACTGATGGAGTAGAAAATTTAGAGAAAATAGACTCAGCTGTATTAAAAGAAGCTGAAACTGCTGCGCCAGTACGAAGATTTTATAGATCTAGTGCAGAGAATAGTGAAGATAAACGAATAGAATTTATAAATAATGAAAAAGTGTACATCGTAAGACCGACGTCTCAGACACATCTCGTAGGGGCTTCCCCTGCGCCTTCAGCTGCCATAGACAAGCTAGACGAAGCCATACTAGGCAAACCTACTTTTAGAGTAAAAAAACAAACCATCGCGATCGTCACCCCTCAACGACACGAAACATATCGAAGTCCAACGAACGGAGAACAAACTTAGTCCAAATAAATAATCTTAGTCAATAACTAAATTGTTAAGTGTCATATAAACTCTTGTTAATTTATTTATTTTGCTCCAGATACGTAAGCTTTAGACAATTTGTGTACTGTTGATTACGTATTTGCTCAATTTTTAACTCTTAGTCTAGTTGAAAGAATTCAGTCAAGTGATATTACGGTGTATGTTAGATGTTTAGAATAAATATGTTGTTTCCTATTCTTGGTGTTCTATTTTAATTCTAAAAGGTACTGTATCCCTATTTTATTTAAGTAGATATTCCTATAATTTGCAGACAAATTGAGATTTTCTGAAACCTGATTGAAGAGAAAATTAAAGAAACAGGTAGTTTTGAGTACTATTATATTACATTTTTAGGTTTGAAATAACACAACACTACAAAAGAACAAGACCTACTGACACAAAATGATCTCATTTTTTACTAGATTTTAAAAAACACCGTAACATTTTCTCGCACATAATTGGTCCACAGGCAATCAAGCCTACAGCTGCCAAAGCAGTTGTAATACACATACAAATCATGTTAGGAAATTTAGTTCATCTGCAATAACAGGAATCCTTAAAAGCTAATTCAATGTTGATTCTATTTAATATGTTCTGACTAAAGTTTATTTTTTCACAAGGCACCTATGCCATTCACAGTTAAAACTTTTTGGTCCTGATGTCAGTTATAAAACCAATAAATGCTTGATTTATCTTTTTCGTTGTGATCTTCATCAATTCAATACGGCATACCACAATCGGGACAGATTGGAGTAGGAGGGCAGCCACACTTGCGGGTGGTCAGGACTCGGGTACAGCAGGGCACACAGATTATTACGGTCGCAGCACTGATTATGGTCAGCAGAGACACGCAAATCATATGAGCCCTCTGTACCGGTGAAATCTATTTGCGAGTCCTGAAACAATAATAAATACATAAGAACTTTATTGAGTTTGATGGACGTGATAATTTCACTTTAACACTTTAGGAAAATAAACAAAAATGACAATGAAACTAAATGAATCTAAATATAACTAAACAACATTAACACGTATAAATAATTGTATTAATTCACAAATAACCGTTTTTTCGTGCATGTCGCAAGTATTTTTTCACACACCGTAGGGGCCATTAAAATTGCAATAACTGTAAATATAAAACAGGGTAATCCCATACAAATCATCTTTCTCAATCGTGAATCAAAGATGCAACACGAATTTAGAAGCAACTTTAAAGTAGATTACAAAATTATTGATAATGCATGAATCGAATTAGTAAAAGATATTGTATGAAACAGAAGAGGCTGGCATAATGACTTCTAATCGACCTGAAGAAGCAATTAACGCTTCAGAAGGAGATTCTGAAACAAAAAATAATAATAAATTGGAAATTACGAGTTGAGAGGAAGAATGGAGTCTATTATGCCCAAAGAATAAGTATCAAACTATAAATGGAGGAGAATCGTGAGGTAAATGAGACTATCATGAAATGAAATGAGATATCATTATTGATTATGATTGAATGTTAACTTACTCGTGCATTTTTCCGAAACTCCAAATTTTAGAACTTAATAAATAACGATAATCCTCAAATCAATATTATTTTTGCACAGTTCCACAATAATTTAATCCTCATATTGTTCGGAAATGACAGATGACATTTGTGATGAAATTTCTAAATTTAAATTTATTCTTCTTTCTTGATAGTACAAGACACTGACGTCAATATTATGAGAATTGTATAGAAGACTCAGAGATCATAGAAGTAAGGTTAATGTTTCTTGAATAGATTATTATTTATTCAAGACTGTGATTCAAGCCAAATAGGCTTATTTCGGAATGGAACATCGCTTTAGTAGGTAACTTGTCGGAAGCAATAAGTACGCATTTAAATATTATTGGATATTTTGGCACTAACACCATAAATTAAATAAGTATGTTTATAATATTAAAATCTATCTTGAACTACTAATACCTTTAAATGTATTTAAGTAAATCGTCTAGGTGATAAATTAAATCATCATAATAATCATTTGAGATGGTTCGTATACTGTATTTGTTAGTTTGGTCCACGTTTAGTCGTTAATTGTGGCAATTACCTATAATGTGTGTGAGGCATCACCAAAAAATATACATCGTACCACCCCGTAGGTATATGATATTATGCTGATCATCGTTGCATGATTCTTAATAGGGCTGCAATTCGTGAGAATATTTTATTAAGTCGTTCCATTGGGTGAGCAAGGTCTAGCTAAAATTCGCAAAATTTCATTGGTCGCTTTTTGACTAGATGACTATTGTTGAACTGGCAGCCATTTTTAAGAGGCTTATTATTTTTAAGTTATTCAATACAAATCATTGTTGGATACGCAACTACTTTAGACCGAAGCTTTAAAACAAGTGATGCTTATTTTATCATATATGATCCTAAATAAATATTCATTTATTTGTCTCTTTATTATTAAGTCTCTTCATGTCCTTGTTACATGGTTCATGATGACAACCAAACAAGGACTATAGCTAATTTTGTCAATAGTAATGACCATATTATAAACAAAGTTTTTAAGTCTAAATGAAATCTAGTGGAAATAGGTTACATAAATGAATACCCAGGTATATTTGAAATGAATTTATTTGAAATCTATATACATAACACCGGACTTAACATGGACCACTACAATTAGATCGCTTCGGACAACATTTACTTCTACATGTTGAAGGATGAGGCTCCGGGACCTTGCAGCATTTTTTGGAAGGCCAAACGGCGTCCAACAATATAGGAGAACATGCTATACAACTAGCTGCGAGTATCGCTGTAATATAACTCATACAGATCATCATAATAATTTTGGCTAAGACCCTACTTTTTCAAACACTTCATGAATTTGTTTGGTTCGAACTGTCGGAAACACACTGGAATGCAAGCAAGTACTGTAGCGGATGCAATAAGGGCATACAGTGACAGGCAAATCATATCGAAAACTTTAGAAGTTCATTCCACCTCAGTTTTACGATCTAAGTTAACAAAAGTGTTCCAGGTTCTGTAAAGAAAGTACAGATGAGAAATTTAAAGAATTATAGGCAAATGTATTATTAATAATAATGTAATAATAAATTAATAAAAGTCATGATAAAAACTTAAACTAAAAATACATTTTTATTTAGAAACACAAAAAATAAAAAGGAATTATAAAGCAAAAGCTAATGGTCTAATTTTTGTCCACCAGTTTATTTTAAACATGATAGACAGGCAGACATGGCTAAAACTAAGATTAACAAGATATTGAAACCTAATTACATAAAATTATGTACACTGACCAACCTTTTTTAGTGTCTCCAAAACGTTTACGTTTTAGAACACAGAGGAAGAACTTAATACCTCCGTGTGATGTTTATTGTAAATAAGCCTACATAATTATAATCTTTCAACAATTACCATATAATTTAGCACAAAGATTTCAAAACGACATGACAATAATATCAATGTGACGGTTTCTTATTCTGTCACATTTGAATTTTTTTCTTCTTTAACGATAGCTGGTTAATTATGTGCGTAATATTTACGCTAAAAAGAGAAATGACTATAAAAAGGTAAATAAAACCTGCGCATTGCTGGTATGATTCTTTACTAAAATAGAAGATTAATTCAATGTCAAAATGACAAACTAATATGATAGTGATTTGTTTGATTAATAAATTTTACACTTTCAGGAATTGTTTCTTATCCACCATTCTATGAATGATACGCATATGTAGGATTTTCAGTGTACCTATTTAGGTGTCCCGTTAAATGGAAAAAGGGTAAGAAAGGCTACAAATGAGGATTTGGGTATTACTTTTGTGCCTGGTGACAGTTTCGGGTTTCCCGGAGCGAAGAATCGCAGAAAGAGAGGCACCGCGACAGTTGCAGAGGAAAGAAAACAAAATAAGAGAAACGCAGAGAGATTGCAAAGGAAAATGTGCGACGAGTATAGCTCAAAAAGCTGCTGCTGAAGCTAAAGCTGCACAGGCAGCTCAAAACGCAGCTGGAGCTCAAGCAGCTCATATGGTAAGAAAAACTATATTTAGATATATGCTATATCACGCCTTCCCACATTCAGAAATAACGATAACTAAAACTGAATATGTGCTAAAAGTTTAAAGTAAACAAAAGGTTTTATTTACATAATTTCTTATCATAAATTCAGAATAAAGTAATTGTTGCAGGTTAAAACTCAATTAGCTGAAAAAGCACTCCAAGCGGCAAAAGCAGCCGAGGCTGCGCTTGCAGGTAAACAAGCTGTAGTAGAGCAATTGCAGCAAGAAGTAAAGGAGGCTGAAGCTGTAGTAGCAGAGAATACAGCGGCAGTACATCAACAACAAGGCACAGTTAATGCTGCCATACAGGCGGCACAGCAAGCGACAGCACAGGTATTTACTTTCCTTAAATTATCCAACTAGAACGTAGTTTTTGATCAAGTCTCTTTTGGTATATTTTGAAATGTTTATTTCCCTAACAAAAAACAACCTTTATGTTTAGTTTTCTTGTAATATTTGAATTTCCTTTTAAATACATCTTCAACAATTCCTACCAGATCAGACTTGGAAAAAAATGAAAGTTTTACGAAGTTGCGTTTGTATGTTGGTAATAATTGTTGAAGAGCAAAATTACTACAATATTCGCTTCGTAAAACTTTGCATTCTTTTTTCCAAAGGGTCTATCTGAGGAAGATTTGAAGAGAAGAAAATGATTAATGATTGCCAAGGGAAAAATATCCAATAATGATTTGCTTTTCTGTGTGCTCCTTTATTGTGGGGGCCTCAATACTGTCGTGTATTCCGCAGTGTTTGAAATTTTTGTGTGAAGAAGGATACATATCATGTTTTTGTAATGGAAAGAAAAAGAAAAAAAAGAAATAGTTCGTTAATAGACTGGTGGATAAAAATTGTATATAAAAATTATGAAATAAAGTTTTTGTGATCTTGACAAGATTTGTTTAAATGCTGCTTTAAATGTAATAAAATGTGTTCGTAATTATTTAAAACTAAATCTACACTATTGATTGCTATTACGATCAAAGTTAGGTATAAATTAGATGCTTTTTATATGTATGAGACAGTCTAATTACTTTCCTTAATAATTTAAGAAATAATAAATTAAATAATTTACTTCCATCCTTCTAAATTTACCAGCACAAGTTGATGATACAAGCAGTGCAACTTGCGGCTCAGTTAGAGAAAGCAGCCCATTGTGTTATGGACAAAACTAAGTTTGGGCTTCAGGAGAAATGCCATAACTTATCTGAAGCTAGAGCAAGACTAGCTCATCTCCAGCATAAATTACAATGTGCTTGTGCAGAATGTGCTGCCACGAAGCAAGCAGCACACGCTGCCTGTGAAGCAGCAAGAGCTGCATGTGGTAATGCTAGAAGAAAGAAACACATTGATGATTCACATCGAGAAAAAAAAAGTGTAGTTCATAAGGAATCTAAGCCAGGACGTTGATTTTCAACTTAATTATAGTGAGCGTGAAATGGTAAGACTTCCATACGACAAGGCATGTCCTCACATGTATCCCAATACATGATTTTATTCAGCAATATTTCAATTGTTGATTCATCGTCAATTTTTTTCAACTTTTCATTTTCAAGAGTTTCATTATTACAGATTCCTCTCTAAAATTGTCTGTTGTTATTTCAATCTTCAAAAAGTGGAAAGTAAAGTGGATTATTGTTAATTTCTTATACTTATATTGATAACCTTTTAGACTAATGCTGTATACTGTAATTTTAGAATAGCGTGTAAATTTGTTCATAAGCTTTTGATAGAATTTCTTTGTTTAAGCTTCTGATAGTAAATATGATTTTTTATTAAATAATGATTACATGCGGTTGTTTTAATTACTGTAAATTTTACAGTGACCTTGGTAGCAAGGTAACGTAGTGAAGGATTTAAATTGTATCTTAATGTTTAGTTACTATTTCAACTTTATAATTTATATGGCTTGGCCCATTAACGCTGGGTTATTTGTTGGGGCTCCAGGCCAAGGCCTCTTCTCACAGATTAGTGTAAAGTTACCATAAGGTACTGTTAGTCAATAATAGTAGACCTGTTAGCGACTATAACAGCTATCCTACTCGAAAATGGTCCAAAGATACATTACTACCTTTGAGGATTGTCACCTGTTGTATGAGCATACTCTGCCACTCAAGCACCAGCTGGAGTCGTTTGGAGGCAGATTCTTGTAAGATTAGTAGCTACCCAGATGGAATTACTTCAAAACAATAATACCAGTCATTGGTAACAACTTTGATAATTATTGAAACACAGACCCATAAGTCTGCCGGTAGGTAAATAAAATCCAATAATTTATAATACTGTACAGATAATTTAATTCAATAATCCTAATAAACACTAACAATCCTATTTATTGCAGATTTATAACAGTCTTATAACAAACACTTATTCTGATATTATTAAAAGGACCTTCAATGTTATATAGTGAGTACAAGAAAGGTGTCTATTTTTTTAGAAATCTACAAAAATTGTTTTTTCGTGTGTCATAAATTCAAAATCTGATAAAATGAGATCGGAAATGTACTTTCTTTACACTTTGCATGACATTTTTACCGCTCATTTGTAAAATCCAACGTGTTATGGATAATTAACTTACTTATCGACTATACTAAATGCATCGTTTAAGTTTTGAGGACTAAATGCTATATTACTGTTTTTATAATTAACGTAAGGGGACATTGTTGCTGATGTGACAATGTCGGCATCAGTGAATCCTTTAGGATTAAAATTTTCATCACCATAATACATTGGAGCACTAGGTTGGAATTTTGGAATGTATCTTGCAGGGGGCTCTGCATATTGTCCTCCTACTATTACGTCATCCTCATCATCCGGTTCCGGAGTAGCTCTGGCTACATTCCATTGCTTCTTAAATTTCTTAGGCCCATCGCTATAGTACGGTTTTCTACGTCTCTCATAAGGTTCAAAATCGTGATCACTTTGCGTTTCTTTATACACATCAGAATAAGAATGCACATCTTCATCCGGAGCTGATACCGCGTCAAAAACTTCTTCCGGTTCAGGTTTGATGAATGTGGGTCGTTTTTTAGAATAAGAATATTTGCTGTCGGTATTTTCATTATTTTGGTAGTTTTGCCAAGATTTGTATTCTTGACCAAAACTATAGTCTTGATTATCGTAACTTGTGGGGCTTGGCTGGGCCTCTGGGTAAGTTTTCAATGGGGGATATATCTCATCTGAGGTAATTTTGAGTGGAGTTCCATATGAATCTGTTGGAGGCTCTGCGTAAGTCAATTTCGGTAATTGGTAGTCCTGTATGTAATCTGGTGGTGGTTCTCCAAATCCAACAGGCTCTGGGGGATAGTAAACACTTTGTGGCTCTTTCTTTGGTGGTCCATAAATTGGCTTTTTTTTCGATAACTTTGGTGGTCCATATACGGGCTTATGTTTCATTGATTTTGGAGGTCCATATCTAGGTTTTGGTTGGCGCTGTTTGTATTTTGGAGGACCATACTTAGAGTGATTTGTTTTTTTATGTTTCTTTGGTGGAGCTCTTGGTTTTGATGATCGATACTTGCTTCGTGGTGGTCCATACTTTGGCTTCGAATGCGTATACCTCGGACTTGATATTCTTCTGTAAATAACATGTGGCCTCTGTTTGTATATTGGCTCAATAGGGAAGCCTTCTATAAAGATAGTTGCATCTCGTTTAGTAATTCTTTTTTCGTGGTTAATTTGTGTTAAATCTTTTTTGTATTTGTCTGCTTCTACGTAAGATGTTGACACTGTTATCTGGAAAGAAATAAATTATGTTAGACTGTTGTCTTTTCATCGAATGTATTATGACTTAAGGATAAAATATTCTTATTGCACTTGCAAAAAAAATAAAAGTCCATACAGTAACTTATGTTATGAATCAGTTAAATTTATTTTTTTACTTTAGATTTTTTCATGGATTACCGTAAGTAAAAATAGTAAAAAAAAAATGCTTTTTGGACAACTTGAGAAACTGTAATTTTCTAGTGTTTATTCCTTAAAATTACACTTTTATTTATCATGACATTTGTTTTCGTGTAATCGTTGATCTGACCCAGGGCAGATATTAAAAATGTAATGTATTATACTGTTACAGGTTTTTTTTTTTTAATATGTTTATTTATTAATTTACGTCATACGCTTTCCGAGGGGGAAGCTTACTACGCGCGATTTTTCATTGTTTTGTAATTCTTTAATCTGATAGCTATACTTAATTTAATTTTAGATTTAGTCGATAGATTCGTAAATGAAACGCCCAACTGTATCTCCCGATTTTGGTAATTATTATGTTTTTAGGATTGTCTGCGTAAGACGTATTCACGTCAAAATCTTCTCAGTACTAAGTAACTCGATGTACACAATTACCTTTTATGTATAAAAATACGTTAACTTGGAACGCTTATTCGCAACGTTCTATTTTTACGTCAAATCATAAATTAATCAGTAATTCAATTGGCGGGTTTTCTAGTGTTTTTCAATCAGTGTGGAGAGCAACAAGTGTGGAAGACGCATTACTCGTGACGTTAATTGTTGAAAGTGTTTCGTCGTTACGTTTTTTGTCTTCTTATTTCTTATTTAATTCAAATATTTATGTATTTACAATTCCTAGAAGTGAGTGCTTCTAGAACATTCATATTAATTTATAATTCACTGTATAATTAACTAGACGAATAGACGTTGTTTTTCAAGTTATTGAAGATGAATAATAATAAAATATTTTAAGAACACTAAACGACAAACAAGAAATAGATAACGAAATATCTGTTTCTTTAAATCAAAAGACAACACAATTCAATTAAGGAAGTCAGTTCCTCTGATTCATAAAGATAGAGTTCAACGCCATTACGACCGCAAGTTAACCGTTGAACTTACTAGTCTACTGTTAAAGATTTCCTTGATACCTTGTGCCTGTTGACTTGAGCATTTATTTATCAGAAAAAGAAATAAAGAAGGAAAAGTTTACTCATTATCACAGACAGGATTTAGGAGTGTTTAAAAACTGTTATGAAATATGTACTTAGTATTGAAGTTTTTCGTTTTTTCTCACTATATTTTGAAACCCCGTCGCATTAAAGGAGTGTAAGTTATAAGTTCGACGTGTCTGTTTATAAGTTTCTGTCATCGTATCTTATATACGAATGGACGAATTTTAATGCTATTTATGTATAAAACCTAACGTTATCAAGATAGTTATTGTAAGCTATAAATTATCTTTAACATTTCCGGAGGCTTTTGAAACATTCAATTTGGGAGCGTGTCGCTTTATGGGTTACTATGTTTTTTAGTTAATATTATTGCCTCCGTCTTTTTGTCTTCTTCTCTCACACATTACATAATACTCCCATATATCTCGACATCCCAATATTCCTAATCATTACTACCAATGATTGCCAATGATTAGAAACTGAGAACAATTCCCACGTATAATTGTCGTTCAGTAATCGCTCAGAAGAATTTTACGCCATTTCTCTTAATTGTGGGATAATGTTGATTTGCTACTTTCACTAAACCATCGAGCACCGAAAAATATTGCGAAAAATATTCGTTTTACCTCAACTGGCCATCTTAAACTTTTTATTAACTTATACGTCTGTTATGATAGTCTGCAGTCTTATAGGTCACAAATGGATAAACACTAAACTGCTACATAATAATATTATAATATTTATGTGAAGTGCGCCTGGTAGCGACAACACTCTTGTTCAAGTAAGCCTCCAAACAAATTGACATTTTCCATCTGAGCGCCAGAATTTTTGATCGATAATTAGCAATAAAATTGCTTAATATTTTAATTGCTTCAATCACTCGATACTCATATTTACTCAATCCGGAATAGAAAGCAAAGAATCCATATATCTCTCCGTAATTAAGGCGTAAAAAAAAAGTTGGGTGTATCCAAACAGGTTGGTCATACGCCGGAACTATTGAACCCACAATTCCTGCTTTTCGCAACCAGTCTCTCCACTACCCATAGTCACGGCCCATAATAACGGTGTTCTGACATAAATTAGTACTGTCGTTGAAAGTGAAAACTGATTATAGACGTAGGCCTACGATTACGATGCTATGTAGCACTTTTACCCGAGACCTTGTTATTGAGTGAATGACCACTTAATGGGATTAAAACTTGGAATACTATACCAAGGCTGTCTTCGAAATTTGACCATAACGTAACGCATCTTGGCAAACTATAGATTATAGACTGTTTCAACATCCCTGATTGGTTGATGTCAATATTACTTTTGAATTTTTTTTTTGTCAATAGTAGTCATCGAATTATTTTCCGAGCGCGTCCGCAGGTATCAAAAGCAAACGAACTTGCAGTGCCACCATCCCCTGCCACCCATGGACATCGTGACAAACATCGAGTAGAACGTGATCGTCAGAATGGCAAGTAAACAGTCGTATTTAGCTCTCAGATAGTGTCGAAACGTTGCTTACAAATTGTTTCCCATTTGGTCCCAAAGAAGACAGACTTGCTACCTTCGTAATTTATACTAAAATCACCATTTTAGGTTCACCGGTAATTCTGTCGTCAGGATGGCCGGTGAACATAGCGTAGCCTAATAACTATGCAGAATAGCTGAATTTTTAAATACCAAAGATTGCTTGGGGTGACTTGGTTTGACGGTCCTGTTAGTGTTCAATATTAAAGAGAAATCGTCAACACAGGATCGACGAAATTCATCAAGTCCTAAGCGCTTAGTTGTATTACCTTGTATAAACTAGGGTATAGATTATAGAGAGTCTAATATACTAGTTATGTGTATCTATTTCAAATCACAGTGATTACGTTTCACTGACACGATTATTCACTTTCCCATGTCTGTATTGAATTACGTTTTACGCGAGAAATTCTAGTTTACTCAAATTCCGTAAAGGTAGTGACAGTTTGGTTATACTCTTAGATCTATTATTATTAACATCGGTAGGCTTATCAATCAATCGACCTGACTATAAATTTTATTAATATTAATTAAAGCATAACGATTATGAGTTATTCCGGCTCCCTCTTAATGTTTAGTAGGTATGGTTCTTATACACAAAAATTTGGAAATGTGGTGATTAATAATTCAAAAATGTAAAAAGCGAAAAAATATGGAAAGTGGAATCAAATTTCCATATTTATTATACTCTTGTCACTTACAATTCATAAAATATTTAAAATATTATAAGTTGCTCATATAAAAGTTTTCCCGTTAAATTAGTTATAGAAAGTGAAACGAAAATTTAATCATGATATTTTTTTTATTTTGCATAACATTGAACTATTAAAAAATATATCAGTTGATTTAAAAAGGTAATATAAAATATTTGGTTAAAGTCCTATTTTGAATTTAAGTCATATTTTTGGTCATGGTATATTGTATAATTATTAATTTTTAATTATTAATAGGATGAGATCAAGATGTTATATTCACCTCAATACTCGTATGTAGGTACAGTTGCCCAGTAGCTTTGATACTCAAGATTGAAAACAGGCGTTTGATAAATAAATGATACCTCTTCATAGATTGTCGTGTAAATAATAAATATATAAGAGTTAAACTAATGGCCCTGTAAATAGGAAATAATATATTATTGTAATAGGTACTTGCTAAGCCTCTTGCAGTACACGTTCTGTACAAGACTCACTTTCCATATAATTACACCGGAAAAGTCTTTGTTTTGTATGTATGTCTTGTCGTGAGGTATTGGAGTTGACTTTATTTTTGTCACCGAAATATTATGTATGATAACTTTCTTTGGTACGCTCTACAGCCCAAACAGTGTCAAGGATTTCAATAGGTATGCGGTATAATAAAATTTTTGCAATTGGATTTTTTTATCTAATTAAATTGTTACTGTTTACTCCGATTGATTTCTTTGACATTTTAATAAGTACGAGAACTGTCACAGAAAAGCCTTAAAAGTAATCAAGATTTGTTCCAGGTTAGTTTATTCATAGTTTTGAAATTCGTCAAATTGTTATAACGTGACTCGGTACAAACTACGAATAAAATAGTTAAAAACTTGTTATACATTTTACCTATTCTACTTACTATTTTCTATGTCATAGAATGTTGTTGGTACGTGATACTTTTTTAGAGAATTTAAGTCATTTAAGTAAAAGTAAACAACAATCTTAACGGTGGCGACACAAAGGACATAACCCAAAAATTTTAATTTTAAAATTAAGTTTTAAAAAAGAAATTTCTAGAAACGGAAAGTAGAAATAGACGCCAGATGTCACCCTATTCTTTCTAAATGTTTTGTACAAACAAATGCTAATATCGTTAACAATATCGTTTGTATTGAAATGAGAGAAATCTTAGCAAATGACCTAATTCGAAATATGAACTTAGGTAACCAACTGTCAGTTTATGAAGAGAAAGTTATTTTGAACGAAGATAATAAAAAAATAACTTAACATTTATTTTTAAATTATGCGATAAGTAGTTGACTCGTGTTAATAATAGACTGTAAAAAAATAAGTAAAAAAATATATCTGTTACAAAAATTTTTGCTCTGACCGGAAACCGAATCGGGGAAATCATACCTACTCAACACGGACATTTTCTACTTATTTATGAGTAATATTAATTCCGCTGTTGCGTCAAACCATAAGGCCGTGCCATGGAGTTCTATAAGGCCATTCCCTATGGGCATAACAGTGTCTTATCGCAGTTTAGAATTCCTAATCTAAGCCCATATTGTGACTAACTGTAACGTCCAGGGAACAGTTCTCTCAAGGGAACGATTACGATTCAACTTTCTTGTATGCTAATGAGAGGTGTGCGTAAGATGAATTCATTGGTGTAATTAAATTTCTAATATTATAAAACGATTACTGCAGTACCGTTTATGTTTAATTTCGCGAAATTTAAATGGTGGTTTATTGTTTTTGAAGTCGAAATACGTCATCGCTTATGAAATGTCTACTGTGAAGATTCCGGAAGTGGCAAGAAACTCTCAAGCAGTTTTTTCCCAGTTTTCGAGAGAACATACCTACTATATACTTTAACTTATATGTATACAAAATATTGTCTTTAAATAGTAATTTAGTCTTTACCATTATAATTACCATTCCTCGTAAGATTGACATAGTAAAGTATGATTTTTGTGACCAAAGTAATTTGTGTCAGCGATCGACAGAATCGTGCTTGGTGGGGTATACCATTGTTTTTTAGGGTAATAGGTATTTGCTTAATATTTTTTAAAGATTTTCCGCTACAGTTAGTTAGACATACAATCCCTTCGTTAATAGTAATGATAGTTTAAAGTAACTTATCAATGCCGAAATGATCGTTGTTTAAATATGTGCATTAGTTATTCTATAAAAGTAAGATGGTTACTTGACAGACAATTAAGAAGTTCTACGTACGAAGCATTTACAGTTGTCATAAAACTCAGCGTACTTAGACCTGACGTTGTAGATTCATCTGTAATGTGTACCTAAGTCAGAAATCGAACCTGGACCTGAGTGAGTAGGGACGTTTTAAAATATAGAAAAAATGCAAACTGAGTTGAACAATAACCGAAATAATCTGGTATTCATTTTATTTCTAGAAACATTAAAACATACGGGTAATATCACATGCATTCAGCTGCGTTATATTGACAGTATTTTTATAGTTCAAACTGGCTAATATAATTCAAACAGAAACACACATTAAAAACCTCTATAGCGAACAGCATAGACACACAGATAAAACCCAAACATCAACGACCCTAACACAAACACAGATTTCTACCTCGATTATGAACCTGGGACCTCCCGCTTGTCGCATGCAACCAGGTCACGTTATAGTTATTAAAAAAAAGCAATTAAAATTAACTTACCATTAAAAGCACATAACAGCAAATATCCCACACCTTCATTTTCACAAACACAAAAGAAAACGAACTTAAGAAAAAACTGAAGGACTTTTTTACATAGTAAAAAAAGTTCAGAAAATAGTATGTTGACTGTACCGTTGTATTGAATAAAAAAATGTTATTTTTTTAATCCAAAGACGTTTGATTCGCTCGAAAGTTCTCAAGATAATGCTGTGCGTGCGCTGAGATAACTGGTGTGAGCTCGACTGTGACAGCTGTCTATAGAGGTGATATTACCACTTTTTTAGGTATTTTATGTTATTGTTATTTTAATTTTAATTTTATATTGGAACAAGGAGACGACTTATTTCATTGTTTTCGAGTAGCAATCTCACATTACATTATCCAAAATGATTATTAAGTTAATTCTTGCTATAATAAATCTGGAAGCATTTCAAACTATTTGTCTTTTTTTTCTTTTGACTCAACATCATAGTTTTGGAGGGTAAATAATAAACCACAATTAAGCTGATCGGTCACTATTGTTTTCATGTTTATTTTTCTTTCAGCGTTATATTGGTTACATTGAATTCCATACATACTTAAATAAATGTAAGAAAGGAGTTGGGGAAGCGTCGAATGGAATATAAATATAATCTCTCTCTGTCTTTGTTTTCGTCTACGATAAACTTTTCGAGATTAATCTACATCACCCACACAAGTAGCAACTCTATATAATTCGCCAGCTCTTCACCGCGCGCACCAACTCTCACATCCCTAATCGCCTCTTTATTCATACAAACAATAACAGCTCAAACGATCTTATGTTCGTTCTATTAAGTGAATTAATTTGCCTTTTGTTGAGTAATGTACTCAGACAGAGATGTCATAGGATTGCGTAAGATTGGCTTGAATTCTGTTATTTAATGTCACTATACTTCCCATTGTGCTGGGTTGAAATAGTCCAATTTTGATAAAACGTTTATAATTTAGTGGTCTCTGTTCTAACTACAGTTTAATTTAATGAAGTAGTTATTAGTTAAATTTACTTTTGAACAATATACTTACATATACTGTAATAACCATTATTTTATCCATCAATAAGATTTAACCACAGAGCAAGGAATTATCTGTATAAATAAAGTTCTTTCTTCCGTGGATTTAACTAACACTTTGGCAATTTCAATTGAAATAATAATAATTCATGTCTTATTAAAGATCTTAATAAAATAAATTCTGTAACTAAATAGCAACTACTAAAGTTTGTTTCTGTGTCTAAGATCGCATTATATCTATCTATATGCGTCATTTCGCGAATACCATACTAAAACATTAACGATTTTTGTAGAGATAATTACCAAATAGTAAAATATTCAAAAGAGGTTGAGAGTAAAAGTAAGATACGGTATTTGAATCCGAGTAATTAATTTCACCCGTCGCGTGAACTTACGCCGAAAATTATTCTCAATTAAAATTTTGTTACCTTCCTCAATCGTTGTTACTTGTAATGGGCTGCGATTAATGTAAAAGATAAATGAATTTTAATTGACTTTATTAATATTATGATTGAATTAATTATAAATGTTTTTCAGCGACGTGGTGTTACGTTATGTATTAACCGGTTTGAGAAATATTAATCTTACTGTGCAAGTAATACTTTATTAGTGAGATGTCTCCTTTATTCTGTACTAGCTGACCCGGCGGACGTCGTTCTGCAACATACTATTAAATATGCCACCCGCAGCTTTGCCCAGACGCATTTCGTACTTCAAAAATAGAAGAGGTTCTCAATACGTCGAGATTAGGTACTAGAGTAGTGTGATAGAGTAGCACTAGGTATTTTTATGTTATGGGGAGAGACCCATGGTCTTATGCCAAGATTCTCTTGATCAAACTCTTGGCCAATTTCGAGTTAAACAAATACCAACGATTACTAACTGGAGTGCTATCATTTACACACCAATCCAAGTTCCTCCATCCTTTTATTAACGAATTAACAACTGCTAATTTCCTTATTACGAACAGGATTTATTAATAGACTAGGAATCCCTCCTATGGTCCTATTAATACAGATACATTCCTAGTCCTATAAGAGATTTATCATTTTGTTTGTCCGTGACTTGCAGGGGATGGATACAAAAAATCTTTCTCTATTAGTAATGAACTGCCATCTATACTTTACTATTAAGACTAACTAGCATTGTAGCGTCGGATGTAACTGTGTACTATGTAGTTTTTAGAAGCGTCAATAGATGTCGCTGTAACAACTGGTTTTATTAAACCTGGTTTCACGAATTAAACTAGCTGACCCGGCAGATAATGAATTTATATAATAAGTTTTCAAAGCTTCTGGTAGATTTTTATTTATATTTTGTCCTACATAAACCTGTCCTCGCAAACAAACAGAACAAATAAACTTTGGCTAAATCCTTACGCTGGTTTTCACGGAAGTTTTCGCTGTCTAAGTTTTTCTTACATTTCTACTCAAAAGCACAACGAGGATTGTATTTTTCCAACGTGTGTATTTATGTATGTTCATTTCTTTGGCATGCTCTACAGCCTAAACAGCTTGACGGATTTAAAAATCTAAGGAATCATTCGTCTCCATTGTGAGAATCATCATCATCATCACTTTAAGTACCTATAATTATCTTACTTTTATTTTATCAGGAATTACTTTTTTGCCTAATAATAGTGAAATAAAAGTAAAACTAAAATCTCTATAGAGTTCTGATTTTCTTTACGTGTTTATAAGACACGTAAGAATAACTGGGTTAAGTCTTGTATTCCCAATCTTTATAGATGAAGTAATAAGTTTCTCAAATCTTCAATAATTGTTAACAGGTTTTGCCAAATAATACAAAGTAGTCAGTGGCATGAAAAATTTATTTGATTTTCTTTTAATTACATCATAACTCTATGCTAAAATAAATACAGAAGTTATCTTCATCTTAATTATATGTTCATTTAAATAATTACGAATAAACAATCATTAATATATATAAGCGTCTTAACTAGTTATTTATTTACACTGTAATAATAATTTAGAGCAAAAATTTTTTTATTTATAAAATGTGGATTATCGTATTAACTAAGGAAGGACAGGTTATAGGACCATTCGAATAGTATTTAAGCAGTATTAGTATTATGTTATACTCGTATAAGATCGGTAGATATGATAAGTATTAGTATTGTATTATGTAAGATCATCATTCCTTAGCTTTTTTAATCCTAAATATTTTCTAAGAATTTGATTTCTCTTGTAAAGTTTAACCAGCGTTTGCAATATGAGTCTTTAATATAGTACAGTATAGTCGAATTTACTAGTACATTCCTCTTGAATCACTGTCAGACCGTTTTAAAGATCTAAAACGTATAAAGACAGCGAGAGAGAATTCATTTTATACTAATGAGATATTGATACGTTTAAGAAGTGTGCTTTTGTAATTAATAACACTTTCTGTTTGCGAAAAATTAAGAAAACCATAGAATAATAATAAAGTTCCTCCCCCCTCATTCTGCTTATATATTATTCGAATGGTCATTAAGATAAGGCCAATTATGCGTATACTTATTGAAAAAAAACGCAAATAGGTAACCTCAAGCGTCTTAGGTAAAATTTTAACTTCAGAGGGCTATTCGTATCTAACGATAACAATCTCAGTTTGTTAGTAAGCTTAAACCATAATTTTATTAGTTATTGTTCAGTGTTACATTGCTTTTTATTTAAACTGGAATAATACAGTGTTGTTTTTAAAAAAAATATTAAATTATAATAGTTTTTATATTTCAATTAATAAAAAAAAATAGTCGAAAAACTGGTTATTTACTAAGTTATGACTTTGTATAAATACACATTATCTATGTATTTATACTCGTACAACTTGTATAAAGATAATAAGTAAGGAAATGCAAGCAAAGAAATAATCCTTTAGATTAAAAACTGGGTACATAACTAGATTGAATTAACTGAAGCCCTCTGAAGTACATTCTACAAGGAGATTATCAAAATATATAGTTTAATCACTTCAAATATGAAAAACAACTGATATTTCATGAAAAAGGTACCAAACTTTAATAAAATTGTACATAGGAAGATTATCACTTACATACGAGATTAATTACAAAACGTATTAGAGAGTGTTAGAAATTATTCATGATACAAAAGTTGTGCAAATTTACAGATTAATTTTATCTTAAAATATAATTCGATTGTAACTCACGTAATGGAAGATAGATTCGTAATGACTTGATTAAGTATAAAAACTCGGATAACCCGTATGGACAATAGAATTTTACTTAAGTATAGTACGTACAGTGAGAAGACCAAATATTTTGAGTATGGAGTCATAAAGAACATTATTATCCTTGCTACACATCATTTTAAATAAAAAAAAATAAACCCAAGCAAGACTAGTCAATCTATTTTAAATGATAATAATATTAAAGTAACAATACTAAAAGAAATAATAAAACATGTAGATAAAATAGAAATAGAAAGAATAGATTTTGAAAAAACAGTAGTTGGTGTAAATGACGTACACAAACTTGACGATAATGTTCTCTGTGACCCAGAAATCTATTCTACATTAAAACTACGACGTCAGAAGGTAATGGTTACCGACGTTCTTGCCCTGCCAACGCCGATCACTGCACAATGAACAATACATTAGTTGAAGGAACTCTAGCCTAGATGAAAGGCACGCAATGTGTATTTACAGGAAGTGCTGAATTGCTTACGTTGGCATGGCAGTGTACTTGGTATAGATGCCCCTATAAATTGGAAATCCGTAGGTAATGTTAAATGAGATGTAGTTATGACAGTTGGCATAAACTTTAATCACAATCTAAGTATATTAGAGTATAGTATAACAAAGAAAAATAAAGTAAAAAAATAAACATAATTATAATTTCATTCATTCGTTCTTTTGAAGAAAATAGAACGGAAACAGTTATAGGGGCAACCGTACAAAAAAATTGTGATAAATATAACATTATGCGTGCTAATACTATGATATGTTCTTTTTTATCCACTCTTTGTTTCGCAATAATGAGGCAAATAATAATATTATTCAGTTTTCTTTTTTCAAAAGTTCAAATGGTCAATAACATTAATATTACTTCGCGAATACTCGTATATGGAAAGAGACCAGACCGCCAGATAATTTTATTGCAACTATTAAATTTTATTTTACCAATTAACGTCAGAAATTATTACGTAAGTCAGAAGACTTTAAATAGAAATTCAAAAAAAGTTTCTTTAACTAGTTAATGAAAATATTCAATTTTGTGTTTTAGAGGAGACCAAAAATAGAGGTTATATTCGTATTTAAATTACTGTTTGTCTGAAAATGTCATAATTATTTATTGTAAATTTACTAATATTCATGATAAGCGAGCACTCACTAACCATTCGAGACTTCAACACAAACCTGAAGCTTTAAAAATATAAAATAAATATTTACAAACTAATGCTAAACGTGTGATTGCATCGCGTGATAATAATACAACAAATAAAAACGACTATATTTTACTAAAATATTTGGAATTAATTCGAATCGTCATCGTAAATATACAATAGGAGATTTATCTTACAACGACCAATAAATTGAAAGACCCTGTATACTAAAAGGACCTAGTATAATGGAATTTGTGACCACAGGTATATGGTGTACGTTTACTTAAATTATTTATCAAAAATGGAAAACAGTTGAGCGAGGTATCGTTTGGAATGTTTAAAGTAAAAGTACCGTGGATATCAAATTAGTGTCCAACGTTAAAATTGTCTTTGGTGATTGCGAAAGTGGTCAAAACAAATTAAGATAATTACAAAAAATCTAACTTGTCAATAGTGATCGTGATAATTTAATAGACGTTTAGACAAGAATGTATCTCTTAATAAAGTGATTGCACATTGAAAGCTATGACTAAATTCACTGAGTCGCTTCAGCGGTGTGGTAATGCGAAGGATGGTAACGCCAAACCTGCGGTGGGGAGTACTCCACAGGAACCTCCTGGGCCGTGCCTCCCGCTCCCCACATGAGCACCGTCTGTCTTGGCATCTCTGAAGCTTGGGTCTGCTGCATCCTTTCTTGCTCCGTCGACCCGCTAGAAGCCCCTGGACTGGGGCCTGCGACGACGTTCGGCGACCGTCTTTCCTGCCCCGTCACAGGACTCATGTACCTTCCACTACTGTCCACGTAAGTGTATTCTCTGGAAGGCGGCCTGTGGTACGTCGGTGCTACTTCGTACCCAGGCGGAGGCGCAGGTTCGAGGAAACCGTTCGGTGCGTATGTAGTATAATGATAGGATAAGGGTTTGTATTGATGGAAGAGGTTGTCTGCTGTTAGGAATCTGTCGTCTAACGGCGGTGGAGGGTAATGTAGCGCGGGAGCCGGTGGATATTCCCCATAAGGAGCAGTATAAGCGCCATTCAGATTGGTATACGCTGCGGCAACATCTGCCGCTAAATAGTCTACTGGGGGAGGAGCAGGTGTAGCAGGCACTCGACGTTTATTCCGACAAGTTGATAAGAAGTCCCTTAATTGAGTCTTATATCGTCTCGCCGCTCTTGGAGGTGTTGTCACATTGGATTCACAGCCAGATAACTGTTCAGTTTCAGAAAAGTATAGACTTGTTAAGCCCGTGTCTAAGTAGCTCACTTTGAAGTCCATTGTCCGTTTACCAAGCAAATCACGACCTTCTTCTTCCCTGTTGACAATTAGAAAATTGTCAAGTAAGTCTAAAATATAACTAATCTTAAAAAGGTAATTAATGCTTATTATATTAGTCATCATTTTTTTTTTACACAAACGTTTATGTAATATAATTAACAAACCATAAACTTATCATTGAGTTTACGCTTAGCTACAAGAAAGAAATTTTATTTCACTCACATCAGCGGTCTATGGGTACTAATAACAAAATCCGGCTTGGAGTTCTTATAAACCAGTCTTGATGACGTCTGCAGCCATTGCCACTGGCCGTCCTTCGTCTGGAAGCGATACGCGATCATTCCTGATGCTCCGGTTTTTAACACTGAAATTGAATAGGATCAAATTAACACTTCATAGCTCCATAACAATTATATATCAATACGAAACCCTACCTAAATATAAAGCAAAAACTAATGAGGTAAACGATATTTTTTTTAAAATAAGATACGTCAAAATATGATCGCGACCAAAATAAAGTCGTAGCAATACAAGCTTTTGTGGAAATAGACGACAAATTGACACATTTGTGTGCTGGTTAAAGTTTATAAGATAAAGTAGATACTGTTTAGAGGCACAAGGTTATGAATTGAAATTAATAATAATGATGCAATGTTGAATGTCATAGCTCATTAAGTTGATTGCGTTTACTATTTTTAAGAGCTAGTTAGTAAGTTTAGTGGAGCTAGGTAAGATGATAAAGAAGCTACTTACATTCCTGATGAGCGCTGGCAACGTAAGCTAAGTCATCATAATGAACTAAATCATAACCACCCATGTTTGCTAGCTCTGCGTCTGTGTACCCCAACAGAATCTTCCCCCTGAAAGGAGAAAAACCACTCATTAAAACATAATTCGAAATTGTCCGCGAAGATATTAAATTATTCCTAGTTTGAACATTAGATTCTTGCACTGATACTACATTATAATTATTAGGTTAAAATTCTAAAAACAAAATTTCTGAGAAATTATAACTGCTATGTACCTAGTTTGTGGTGCATTTATTTGAAACCTCCAATTATAGTAATTAATCCTCATTTTAGACCAAAGTAATGATTTAATCAGTTTGTTAGAAGCAAATAAAAAATGCCAATCGCTCTCTTTTGTATTGCATTTGAAATATCGTTATAAATATGTAGCTAGTCTTTTGCGAGATTCAATTAGCCTTTTTAATTACGTAGACAATGTAACTGCAAGCTAGCCTATATTGTATTTCACCGTACTTTTTCCTTTTATCGATAAAACTCTTTTTTTTTTCTTTTCATCTCTGACTACAAAATTTTTGTTTACCATTAACCGCATTCCCATTACACCACAAACTAACAAATCAATTGGTTCTGCTTCGCTATGTTTAACAATTATACATTTTGTACGCGTTGTAGAATTTTTCGGATCTCCACGGTTCCTTTATAGTTCCGCGTTCCTCTTTTGTACATCAATCGGTGATTTGAGAACAGCTTTAATCCCTTTAAGTTTAACGTGAACAATTTTACTACAAGCAAAAAATTACTAAATTTACCAATAGGACGTTTAAGCAACTTTTAAATAAAGGCAGAAACCAAAATTGTAAATAAAAATGAACCTAATACTTAAATTAATTCTTGAACTGTTAAGTTATAGTTTATTAATCAAGCTGAATGTGCAGTACACCAGATTTTGAAACAATCGACACGATACGATACTAAACTTTTAACTTTGACTTTGACTCTTCAAGACCTAATTTTAGACAAATTTTCACCTACAATTTGGTTAATAAACCAAAAATAACATATAAAATATAAAGTATAATAAAAACCTTCGAAGCGTACCTAAAAGGCTTATCACCTATTAGAAGTACGACACCCTGAAGATTGTTCAACCTATCTATTAGCAAAGTGTTCTAACCTTTGGTCCATAGAGACTAGAGATAAATCAAGTTTGTGCTTGCTCTTAAACATGACTTCTTTCTGCGGTATTTCCAGAAGACTGGGCGGGCCGAACGGCGCACAGATTGCAAACAACGCTAGAGGTGGCTCTTCGGTCTTCTTGTTCTGTCCGTGAAGAACCTTGATTCGCCCTCGGATATCTAACCTCTGTGAAAAGAATACTATGGCTGAGTTTACTGAGATTTCAATAATAATACTTGCTTACACAATTATTACCCGTGTTGTAAAGATTCCCCATGTCGCGAAAAGAATAGACAATACAAATAGGTATCCTATTATTACTAACATCAGATATACTTAAGAACAAACGTTCATTTTCGAACGACATCCAAATTGAATGATACAAATTTGCTATTGTAGTTGTTTATGTATTTGTATGTATAACTAGCCGGTACATGTATCAACGAGCCACGTAATAGTAATTACTAATTAATCACTGTTATCTATCTGTAGTTTAAACCTTGTGAACAAGGCGTTACCAGCTAGAAATAATGAGAAGAAAGTATCTCACAAATAATACTTACAAGAAATCCAGAAGTATTGTCCAATAAACACCTAAACCTAACTGTAAAACTTCTTTCTAAAAGATGGGCTCGTTCTGGCCGCAGAACATCTTGGAGGGTTAAGTTGTTAACTTCTTGAGGTAAGAAAGAGTTCCAGAGCAGTTGTCTCTGAAGCTCTTCCCGGTCTTCTGAGTGAACTAACTCGTAGACTGATTGATGAACTATGTCGGACTGGAAACAAAAAAACAAACCATTTTAAAAGACAAAAGAAAACCAGATACAAAAAATATTCCTTATCAATTAATAGGTATAACAAGGTATAGGTTTTACAACATAAAAGGTAGATAATTCATAATCGTAAAAAGAGCAAGTCACAAGTGAACCGTAAATCAATAAACCATCGATGACCCTAAAAATCGATTCGAGCCCGATCATTAAAGAATCATCTGTAACGAAGATGGACATGTTAATTTTGTTTGCATGATAGCCAAATTTCAACCATATTGCAATGTAATACAAATTAATATTGCATAGACATTCATTGTTATGGATTTTAACACGTCGTATAACAAAGCCACGTATAAATAGTGTGGATAATGCGCCAACAACAAATGATGCAAGTTCAAAACTAATTGATAATCAATGGGGTTGTACAAGGCGCAA
This sequence comes from Lerema accius, assembly GCA_001278395.1. Classification (NCBI taxonomy): domain Eukaryota; kingdom Metazoa; phylum Arthropoda; class Insecta; order Lepidoptera; family Hesperiidae; genus Lerema; species Lerema accius. The sequence goes on along the minus strand of LGAG01000047.1, from coordinate 485,691 downwards.
CTCTGGGACCCCTGCTTTACTTGACATGTAAATGAATCATCCACGTACAAAAATACGCTGTAAGGTTTATGTAGTTAGAAATGGGGTTTGAGAACCGTTGAATGTGGGTTCGAACATATTGCGATGGCATTAAATGTCAGAGGATGATTTGTTTGGTAATTGCTTTTTGTTCCCGGCGTTTGGGGGAGAATCGTTGCTATGGTGAGCCATAATGTTTTGTTGATATGCCATTGTTTTGGCAATACTACCATCTGATATTTTTTATGAGCGATGGTATGAATATGTAAGCCGTATTTTTGTATTTATCATCGTGTAAAGTATACCAAATTTTTTATACCCTGCAAGTGGTGACAGTATAAATAACTCCAATGATTTAAGAAAAACGTTTCAATCTAAAAAATCTAAGTAAATAAAAGCGATTGCTATAAAATTTCTGAGTAACAACGATAATATCAGCAAAAACATATTAATTAATTTTCATAAAATAAAATCGCCTTCTAGTATTTAACCTAGTTAACAATAAACAGCACATAATAAACTAGCAGTAGGTATTATGTTTATTAAATTTTATATTATTTTACAAACAGCGCGTTGCTTTCTGACTTTAATCCCGCTTACATTACTATAATCAGATTATAAATTAATTATTTCCACGTGAGACGCCATAACGACTACATTACCCTCTAACATTGGACGCGGGTCGATGTAGCCACCTGGTGCGAAAGCCTCAAGTTAATCTACTGCCATAAGTTTAAATTTACCCCTCTGATATTCACCCTCGTTGAATGATAGTAATTTTCGATTTGGTGAATTATTAGCAGGGGCATTTTGTATTGAAGGTAAACGGGTTTTTAAATTTAGATTTGTAAATGTAAAAACTGTTTCTGTATACGGAAAATATGAAAATTGTTCTGTATTATAATTACAGCTTAGTCTATAAGACTGATATGGTATAAAGTAGTTTTAATTGCTAAATAATTTTATCTAAAAGTCATTATCTCTTCTTCTATATGTATGTGTATGTCTATATGTAGGTGTTCTTATTGTCTGCATTGAGGAATTCACGTAATTTTTATTTAAACATATTGACAAAATACCGTAGTTTAAGTAGATAAGTCATTTGATGGACACTGTATTATTATTTTATGCCTTAGGCAGGTACACTATCAGACGGTTCATCTGATGGTAAGTGATCACCAATGCCCATGGACATTAGTAACCAAAGAGGCGACACCAATGTGTTGCCAGCCACGAAGGTATCAACAGACACGCTTCTTGAAGGACTCTATGTCATTAAATGTGTTCTATAATTTAGGTAATGGTTTGAAAACGTGAGAAATTCCTGGAAAACTAAATTGGCCATAAATCCTACCTTTCAACGTTCGATTCACGGTTGAAATCTCATCTGACGCGGCACGTGGCTCGCGAGGGACTGGGGGGTGGTCGGCAACCGATTTAATGATTTCAAAATCGATTTGTTTTGATCGCGGCCCACCCTTGCATGGGCTTTCCTTTGCTCGTAATTTGAATAAACGCAGATGTAGGTGAGTGTTGCAAACAATGGGATTTCTTTGTTATAGTTTTATTAGTGTCTACAAGGTGGGGTTTTGATGAGGCTAAAGATTGAGTAAGTACCTACTGTATCTAAATTCGTACTCATGTTAGGCTGAGGGTAAAGTTTTGACCTCTAAGACCGCGAAGTGATTAATTACAGATCAAACCTTCGAAATCAATTGAAAACCCGAAACAGAAGGCAACCTCTGATTAACGTTATATTAATTATTTCATTTGGATATTTTAAACTGTAAGTATTTTTATTAAAAAAAACTGTACTTAAATAACTGTTACAAGATAACGCGAATAAATTACATTTACATAATGGAAATAAAAAACATAGAAATACATACAATGGAGTAATGTCACAATAATTACGTCGATGTATAATATTATTTGTCCATTACGTTTCTGAGGTAACGAAATAATAGTAAAGGGAACTCCCTTTACAGTAACTCTGTATAGAAAAATTATATACGATTGTGCTCGACTGAAAGTTTTATCGCTGGGGTTATTGAGGCGAAATTGGGGTTTCAGTCTGATAGTAATAATTCATCGTGACTTTATTAGCTTTAATACGAAGGGTATTTATAATCGGTCGCGCTTTATGTTCCTTGAGGTTTATGTCACGCTCCTTTTAGTATGACAGGTTATGCATACAAAACTGGTGGATTTGACGAATTTGTTAGGGAGTTATTCTTTATCAGTAATAGTAAATAGGGTAACATGTACTGTTCAGTTACTGGCAGTTGTTAAAGTTTTACATATACTGGTAAGAACATTAGTGTGTGACGTAAATTAATTTGTTAATCTGGGTTTCTCTGTATGTTAGTCATCTTCTTCTTAATGCATTGTTTTAAGTAATAGATCTTTCTAGAATACATTACGAAATCTCTTTTGCATGGCGTCCCTCAGTTCTATATCCGGTTAAATCTGAACTTCTTACTCAATGTCATCTACCTAATTGAATAGTTTCTTGAGTATTTCCCATGATTACTCTTTCATAGGTGATCTAAGCATCTGTTATTATCTACTACCAACTATTACACATTATAGTCAGGGATACGTAATACATTTTTTCCACTCAATACGTCTTTGATACCTCCTTTAACTACCACTTTTAAGAATCTTTGTCATAGAAAAAGTTTAACATCGTATCCAAATAAGGCTTCTCTCGAAAAATTTGCTTGATAGTAATAAGAGAAAAAAACTGATCGATGACTATTAGGAGTCGCTATTGTATTTTGGGAACCATGATCCCTTACAATCGGTTCGTCTGGTCGTTTATCAGCTATTTACATAAAAAAGTACCTATTACATTAACCACCCTCTACCTACCAGTCGAAAACGGACGTTATGTTCTATTACTTTAGTGTTATTTTAATTAGCCACATTGGCTGCCAATCGTAAAGTTGACTTACTTTCTCGTTAGCTGCTTCCTATAAAGAGATTACGAATGCAAAACTTTTAATAAGACATTACTTTAATTATTATTTAGCGGAGTCACGAAGTCAGGGAACATTAGCGTTCATATTTTTTATTACCGTTTACTTCGAGTTAGCTGTGTCGTATTAGTATATGGTTAGCGAGTTTTACTCCACTGTTCCAGTAGGAGGGTATTGTTTTTCCAGCGTATGTATGTATGTATGTGTGTTTGTATGTATGTCAATTTCCTTTCTTATTCCCTCGATTTGATTTCAACGTGTGAGATGTCTTTGCATTCGTCTTCAATGTCAAAGAAACAGGCTATTCTTTTTATTTTATCCTCTCCCCCCAATTTTAAGTCATCGTGTTTTTGTTTTTCTACTAATAATTACTAGTTTAAAGTTACTCTGTGCGCCTCAACTTCACCAATATTTTATTGATCTTTTGCTAAAAACTAGATACTTCGTGTATCAATTGAAAGTGTAATTAGAAAACTAGATAGAGCAGTTGTATATACAAACTATATCTATGTAATTATTATAATCTTTTACGTTTTTTCACTTACTCGCCGACGGTGAAGCCATAGCTTTATCGTTAATATTTTTTTTACCTCCCGTTCGCTTCGTTATGGCGGTTTAACGATAAAACGAGGGTAGTTTAATAAAAGTTAAAGCCTTTTTTCGGTTCAGTTATCGCTATAATTAATATTTTTACGTGGTTATAAAATTTTGTCCCATAAGTCAACTGTATCACACATTTCTTGGTGATTAATAATAGGGAAATGGTGTAAAGTAAAATTGGAACAATTTTTTGGTGCGGTGGTAATTTAATTAGGGTAGGAGCGGGGTACTCGATGCATATATGCGAAAATTGCTGGAGTAAAGTTAATATATTAAAAGTACGTATTCTTCTTTGTCATGTACATTATATCTTTTGTACTTCTGATGCCTACCCTATAATAATTTAATTTATTAATTTGTCTAAATAAGGTAACAACAATAGTTTCACACTTCTATAAGTCCTGTTACTGTTAATTTATCGGTTAGAAAATACAGTACAATAAGAAATGAAAACAAAAGGTCCCCTCTGTAGTTTTAGTTTGAAATGTAGCTTACTGCATTGTTTCTCCATGAAAACTTTAACTATGCCATAATTCAAGCTTCTACATTCCTTCATTATTCTCGAAAAAGGGTCCCAAGTTAAGCTATTCACCGATGTATGTATAAATAAAATTGACTTAAAATCTGCTGTAGAAATCAGTGAGATTTTCCATGTACTAACCTGATGGAAGCCAAGATAGCTCTCGATGCTATGGGTTGCGAAGAACACTTCTCCTTCGCAGGTTAGGATCATCAGGAAACCATTTAAAGCCTGGAACAGAACCCAAAATTCAAATTTTAAAACAATTTATTCTGGAACAAAATTCAAAATTTAAAATATTCATATGGGTATCAAATTCGTATATCGCATATGATGCACTTATGTTCGACATACATATCTTTTAAACTAGTGCCATTTTGCAAAGGTGCTTTAAAATAGGAGAAATTAAAATAGGGTAAACCTTCGCTAGAGTATCTAGACTCTATCTATATCTATAGAGATTGCAAAATAATACACCGGGATAATAAGAAACATTCCTAGTAGTTTCTGATTAAAATGACAATAAAATGGGCAAGTTTTGGCAAGTTTCCCGGTAATTTCCTTGGGCGACGCGCCTTACTTACGACCAGAGACAACGAAACTGTTTCCATTGATTACACGTCAACGTCATTTTAAACGTTACGACAATTGGGCATAAATCCGTTGCAGTATTGTGGTAATTATCCTTAATTATATTTTGTACAGGACTGACTCTTTGAAATTAAATTCACAAAAAAATATTAAGTATTTTTATTACGTACACAATATAAAATTATTTATTTGGTACGCAGCATTCAAATAGCTTGACGGATGTTATTGAAATCAATATAATGATGTTTAATTTAATTCAATGCATTGTAGACGTGATAATATAGACTTTTTTCGGGTTTTTTGTTTTTCTATTTATTAACTACTAGACGATGCCCGCGGCTCCGCCCGCGGAAAAGTCGATAAACAAAATATTGATTTCATCCTAAGGGAACCTATAATCGGGATAAAATGTATCCTATGTCCTATTCCTGGATGCAACCTATCTGTGTACCAAGTTTTAGCTTAATCCGTTCAACGGTTAGACCGTGAAGGAGGGACAAACATCCAAACATCCAAATATCCAAACATCTTTACAAACTTTCACATTTATAATATTAGTAGGATAAATATACAGGACTTATTAGTTTATTCCTTTTTCCAACTATCCGACAGAGTAATCTTTGTTCCATACGATACGTGAACACTAAAGTATGTAACTTTGATACAATGGACACGAACCGCGCTTCGAAACCGTAAAATATAAGGCACAGACTGGAGTTCAACTTATTTATAGCTTTAGCAGCCTTCTTTGATTTATTATCGAGCGATTCGCTGTAATTTGTGTATTCATTGCAATGAGACGTCGCGGTGAAAATATCGTCTCGCTATGGCATGGCTCCCGGGCACGACTGAGTAATGAACTGACTTGGGATGTAAGGAAACATGTATGTTTATATTACATCGCCATTATTAATTGCTGCGGAGTTTACACCACTGTTCCAGTTCTGGGCTCCTTGCAGTCTTTAATAAAAACATGAGGCAAGAGGCTATTAATTTATCGTCTATCAGTACCTAATAAAAATTAATATCCTAATGAAAGAAGTTAGTAATTGCGAGCGCGGAAGTGGATTAGTGACTGCTAGTGATGAAAATTCTTCAGCGATTTCATGCTTTGGAGTACTTTAATCCTTTTGCTGATATTAGTCGTTAAGCGACGTTGGAGGTCTTTAAGCTGCATAAAAAATTATGACACTTAGGTTGACTAATAACCATTTCAATTTGCAATGGAGCAGCGTGGTGAAGTATGCTCTAGTCTTCAATTATGAGGTTAACTTCTGTCAAGTATTGAGCCATTTAGGGATCGACGAAAAAATAAAAAAGATGAAATTTATTTTACAAAAAGTATTAGGGTTCCCTATAAAGTTGGACTACTAAGGATACCTTGAGCAAACTCCAAAACCCCAAAACAAATATTAAAATGTGTTCCTTAGCCAGGATTTGAATCTAGGACACAGCAAGCAGGGTCACTAAAATCGGAGCTACGATTCAGGGACATGTCATATCATTTGCTACTTACTGTCATAAAGGGATCACGGTGAAAGTTTTTGTAATTCTCTATATTGGTGAATAAAGAATATTGGGTAATTACCTGGAGAAACATTTCTCCATCAGGCATGATGTGGTCGTAATGGGAGTGGTCCCTTCGATGCACGTGGAGTTCTTCCTTCTCCTTGTGCATCACCACTGAAACAAAAGAATTACATACATTTAATATATAAGTATTATTACTTACGATGGAACGGAGTCGGTATAATTATGTGTTTATTGTCAGAAGTTGTATGTCAATTTCTTTATTTATTTGTGCAACCAATGTTACCTTTTATGTCCTGAATGAATATACCGATTTAGATATGGTAATAATTATTATAATTAATATTTTTATCTATCTTTATGTTACGTTGGTAAACGATTGATTTACATGTTCCACGCCACATTGTATACCTACTTATCATCCCTACGATTATTATTTACCGTCTCCTTTGCACAAAACAAAAAGGGTCAGATTAAGTAATTTTCTTTCCTTCATATTGTCTAACTTTACTACTTAACTACTTTTTTTCAAGCTAGTTAAGGTCATTTCCATGTTTTCATACCGACTGCGTTTATAATATAACCATTCCTTTCCATCATTGGTGACAACCATTTGAGTAATTTATTTAGCAAGTATATTTATTTTGTAAAGAATAAAAGTATGTACCTATTCTTTTAATAATTTAGTTCTTTTGGTGTACAATAAAGAGGTTTGCAACATCCCCAACCCTTATAAAATTAACGAGTGTTTTACTTTTCTTTCTCCCTCTCAAAACCCATTTGTATAAAATATCACTCATAAGAGGGTGAAAGCATATACTCGTAATATGTTTGTCAAGTTTCCTCGTAGATATGAGGGCGTGGTTTGGACGACAAATCACATCTTGTTATGTAATTAGGGATGCTGTGTAGGGTGGGAGAGTTACGGAAAAATAGACCATGTGGTAATGTAGTTTGGTTCATTTTTCCTTGACGTTATTATGTAAGGTATATGTACTGATAGTAGTGTCTTGAAGCATATTTTTCTCAATAAGACAATATAATAGATAAAAACAATGATTATTTATCTAACATTATGTCAATTATACAGAAAACAACTAGCATGAATTGTTTTCTTTTTAATTTTAGGTTAGTACCAATCTAATATTGATGCATTTTAGCATTAAAAAAAATGGCGCTCATCTCTGAAATATAACTCTCTATTGATAGAAAAAAACAATTTGTCAGCAGTGTATTAATAACAACTTTAAGTCGCTCTTCTGTTAACTTTGCAATTTACTTTGACTTAATAAAATATTTTTTTTATAACTAAAACCGGCCAAATCTTCAAACTTAGTACTATAGACCTGTACCTACTAAACTATCACCCTAGCCTACTGACTACTGACTACTGTCAGTCCGGAAACACTGCCAATGATTACCTGAAGGCGTTGTGTCGCAACGTGTTGTTATGTTGTTAGAGCCCCACTCCGTGTGACCTGCCATATGGCCACCGATGCTAATATAAATATCGAATAATTGTTTTTCGAAATTCACCATCGTCTATTAAAAAGGTAATTGGAGTAATGGATTATTTCTACAACAAAACTGTCTATTTAGTTTAGTTTTAGAAGTCTTATAGCGTTAGGAATAATTATTGATTTACCTACTCTCCCTTGATTCACTTTAGATTTTTTTTGGGAAAAAAAAACACTTCTCTATGTGAATTTTAATTATGCCAATTCTCAAAGTTCATGTGTCCGTCCCGGTCATTGAATTCGAGACCTCTTTCTTCATAGTGTCATCGTTATTATAACAGGATCGACAAAAGTAAAGGTTATGATCATTATCAATATTTTTATATGAATTTAGCGATCGATTTTGAGCCATTTATAAGCAAGCATTTAATTACCTAGGAATTTTAAATGGTACCACAAATTCTCTTGAAGCAGATCAATAAATTAAACAAAAAGTGTTTGAAACAATTATAAGGTCTTAAAGATATTATTTTCATATCAATACACCGCGAAATTCCTTTTAGAGAATTCCTTTTTTTCCCCACGATAATAAGATCGGACGTATAAGAATTGAAATTCTTACTGTCCTATTATTTATAGGACTTATTAAAATACTTTAGAGTTGACAATAAACAAATAAAATATCGATAAATAACTCCTTATCTATGTTTTGGATCTTAGTATTTGCCAGTTTAAAATAAGTCGATTTATTATTTTGCGATTGTGTCGCGATCAAGATAGTAAGAGTATCGACTCGATTTATCGATAATGTCCTCTGATACGTCACTAATCGAAGCCGGTGGGGTTTATCGGGTTATGATCGTTATTGCTGACGGTTAAAGTTTTATTTTGCAGGTATTAAAATTTATCTAGATTCTGCTTACACAGTTGTCGGATGATAAAAGAAATTGATATTATAGAAGTTGAAACGGTTAACTTTTAACTATATATTTTTTTTTAATAGCTGACGACAGCATTCAATAATAATTAATGAAATATTTTTGACAATATTTTGTCTCCACCCCCTTGGTAAGTCGTGTGATTTGACTCAAGTCCCTGACCCATCTTTTTCATCTCAATTGAAAAATGTTTACTAATGCATGAAGCATTCCAAAAAAAAACAATTTTCCTAAAAAATATTTTTCTTGTCTAAGTTCTTATTATTTATCTAATTAGGCCGTGTCTTTTGTAACAAAATGATATTGGCGTAAATAAGGTGCGAGTAAAATTAGATGAGATTCCTAAAATTAAAGAACGTCACCAAAAATGATGTTGATGTTGTGATTGGTGTTGATGATTTACCATCAGGTAACTAGACTACTGATTTGTCCGACTAAGACCGTCTATTTTCGTATGTAAGTCCGATTCGCACTTGACTGATTTTATTATAATAAAACATTTAACGTAGCTACCTCAACTAATACGTCTCCACAAGATAGATGTTTATTAATAAAAAGAAATGATGCAAAAACAGTTGCGTGTTTAAATCGTCATTTAAATTTTAATTGCTAATTAATTCGATGTCGTACATCCATTATGATTCCTCGGAATTAGTGGAAAATAGTGGAAAATAATCAATAATGATCATAAGGTAATTACGGGTAATTGTATTCAAGCATGTAAATAACGGTATGTGAAAGCAAAGTTGTAACGGCCGTGAGTTTTTGCACCATAGGATTTTCTTCTGAAAACTAACGGTCGCGAGTATGCAGGTCGGAGGGTTATGGTACCATTATGTTATGATGACTTAGCATAAGCTTTACCATGAGCAAAACAGCAATAAATGGGTCTTTGACTCTACGATAAGCAAGAACCCCTTATATTCTTGAGTAATCTAATTTTGGAAACTAAAAAAAATTGCGTGTAGAAATATATTTTGCGGTCATTATATAATTCAACTCAACAAAAGTTTGCAACCAAAAAAGCGTGACCTATTTCTCTGAAACTGTATTTTATAGTTATAGGCCTATAATGACGTATATTATGTAAACAATATGTCGTTTACCTTACTTTATGCTTTTAACAATTTTGCTCTTAAAGCGTAAACCAATTTACATCCGCTATTACGCCATATATCGACATATTTATGTAATTATTTATTGTAAAATTAATTCAGCTCGCCCCAAGACCACCTTGTGGTAATTTATACACCATTTTGTATTCAAAACCTATACGCATACTCGTTTTCAATCATAATTACTTCAGTATAGCAAATGAGGTGTCGTGTTACTGTATTATAATAGCAAGCAATAATTTTTGACTCGTTAAGTACCTATTAATATTCTCATAAAGTAGATCCTTGTAAAGGGTAAAGTAGACATGAGTAATTTTAAAGAAATTATCTAGACTATTTAGTAAGTTACGATTATTAGGCTGTTCGGTAGACACAATTTGCGAAGTAGGGGCCATAGATTACTTTAACATCCCCTCCCTTTTAGGAAATTGAAAGCTAAAGTGCACTTAAACATGAGAAGACCATTTGTTCTCAGAAATAACAATGCGTCTTTTTACCAAATTTCGAATGGGATAAATACTAATAATTACCAACTGGACTATAAAGCAGTATTAACAACTAACACTAACAGGTCTCTAACTAGTAACGACCCTGGTAACAAGACTAAATAACTGATTAACAATCCCTCTGTCATCCTATTCGAGGTTTGTCACAGATGTCCATGGACGGTACGTTATGGTGCCCCTGTCAGCTCGTCTGCTATTCTCAATACATCAAACCAAAGGTCCTACAAACTTTACTTAAACTAAAACAAAGACACTCTCTTTCAGTACAGTACTTAGCAATACCAACTTGAAAAGTATGGGGCAACCAGTAGAAAAACAGCGCGAAAAAATATACAATACATAATTACAATCTTGTTGGTAAGTTACCAACAAGCTCGACATAGTGTTCGTGACCACCAACTATAAACCAGGCCGTGGGCTGTGCTCAAAGATTGCACTTAAAACTACAGTAAATTTGCCTAATCTAAACCTTAGTTTCAAGACGCTTTTTATTAAGTGCCACTTTTACTGCATGTGTGGATTTTGTGATTTTTAGGATTACGAATCTCGAAAGGATAAAACGAAAGAATAGGACGGACATTTTATTAACTGCTACATGCGTCTCTTTCGAATACTACTTTTGCTTGTTTAAGAGACGTAAAATAAATTAATTCCTTCTTATAATCCCATTCTTTACCCAATAGATTAACATATTTTTTCAAATAAAAAAGAAAAATCTGTAATTTGCCTAAGGAAGTGACATACATACATACAATAAATCCATACATATATCAGCTCAAAATACATAATCCTTTCCGCAGTTGGGTTAAAAACCAATTTTCAACTATAACATTATCAAAACCCAACAAACAACATCACACAAACAAACCCACTCGAAGGCGTCAACATAAAAACGGCTCAAACCAGCCAATATTTCACTAAAACAATTAAAAACGTATTCCAGACCAGATGTTTTCAACGGTCGGTCAATATGGCACGCGTGGTATACCGTGACCGGTCCGGCTGACGGCTGACTGCTGACGGAGCCCGGCCGTAACGGAGGGTTAAGAGATGAATTTTACTGTTAATACCCCGCTGTTTTGCTCTTGTTAGTTTTAGGCGTACGACATTAATTATTATTTTGCTATCATTGTTAAAAATATTAAAACAGATTTAAATGCTGAGAAAGGAGGAGTGGGGGGAGGAGAAAATACAGATAGATGGATAGATAGAGAGATAGATAAATGATTTAATTCGGTGTTCGATTCCTACTGCATTAGAAATATTAATGACGTCATAATTTCAGTTTTTAGTTACCGAATTACTCGTAGTATTCTAGTCGTTAGTGGTTGTCTAAGAAGCGTAGTAGGGAAAAAAAATAACGTTAATAATAAATGATAACGTTTGCCGGTGCATTGCTCGGCAGACTGTGGTCGATGACGTAAGTAATCATTTATCGTAAAAAATATTGACTTAATTTTTTTGTTTTGAACGCTGTGTCTATTATACTTTTTTGGTCTGAGGTATGAGTGTACAAAAATCATACGAGTTGATCCATTTAGGTACCATTTCGTGGTATGACTATTCACTTGTCGAGTATTAAAAAAAATAAGATAGGATATCGCGAAAATAAAACAGCATGCATACGTGTGCAGTCATCGTGACTATTTATAATCTACGTCACGACCACGACATCGTGTCAACATCGTTTTAAAGCCGATGCCTAATTAAGGTGCGAGGTGAAGGAAGCAGAATCGTTTGGTGTGAATGTGACTTTATAATAACCGATTGCTTATTGAAATTGTATTACGTTATTAGCAAGATTCTAGTAAGGATTTTCTTTTTTGAGTAAAATTCCTTTTTGAACTGTGGTCCAGTAGTGAAATAAGAGACTTTAAAATAATACCTATTTCTATTATTTATATAACGATGATTAGAGAAATGAGGTCGAAGGATAGTTTAGGAAAAAAAATTAAGTACATTTTAGGTATTGCAAGTAGCATTACTTGAGATTCTATGTTCCAAATTACAATATTAAAACAAAGGGTAGGTACCATGCAAGGTACCTTTAAGGTGTAGTGAAAAAAATGTGTCTTAAATTATTGTTTTCTAGTTTCAGTCTATTATGCACGCAACAAATAAAAAGTAAATAAAATATTTTAGTGAACCGCTGTCTTCAAACATATTTATGGAGTAGCGGCACTTTTAACAACATTTTGTCCTACAACTCATAATCCTATTATAAAAGTACATGTAAGTATAATAAATATACTTCTATAATTTACATATCGAATTACCAGGGCGACATAAATCGGTAGACCCAGTGTAGTTACCACTAATTCCTAAAGTAAACAAATCGATAAAATTTCCCGACGACTAATATAAATCACTGGCAAAGGAAGACGTCTCAATACTCTGTAGTCATTTTACGGTTGGCGTAACAGAGACGGGAATAGTTCAAGGCTGTTGAAACTCGTAAGACGGAGAGAGATGAAGCGATTTTCACGTTTTGTATTAATTAAGGAGCGAATAGACTCTAAATCATTGGCTGTCAACGCTCCCTGTGGGAATCCTCGAGAGTTATAGGACCCTTTATTCTAAATTTACAATTACAATTTTGTGAACGTTCCGAATATTTTAAACTGGTTGTATCGCTCTCTGGGGCTTATTTGAATTTGGAAAAATGTGGAAGTATTATTTCGAGGTTATTATCGGCTGGTTAAGTTATAACCGCCCCGTTGGTTGTTCGAGCGCTTCCTTGATATATGAGATAATCCATTCGTAAGTCAAATAACACTTGGTTCAATGTATAAATTACTGGCTACCTTTATTGAGAAGACTTTGATACTCCGACTTTGAATGCGTGTTCTTAGCGTACGCTAAAATTTGTAAGTTTAAAAGTTGCATCAAAAAATGTCCATCAAACATATGGACCAATCGAATCTTCGTCCTATTAAACATTGTTTATGGCACTCGCCATTTCACTTTCAGTCTTCAGATAAAGTTGGGTAACGTATAAATCTTCTTAAGATTTTTCATAAATAGTCTTAACACCTACCTTAGATTGTGAGAAGAGAAATTATAGACCGAATCACCTTGAATAATATCCAGATCATGTTAATCTTTTATACTATCGAAAGTGAGTTAATGATGTCTAATAACAAAACCTATGACGTCACTCTACCGTCACCTATCATCAACAGATTATCTCCACCAACTGTCAGTGTCAGTTGCGTGAAACGAAACGTCATGATCGTTGGTACAGATTAGTTCGCTCACTCGACACTTGGCTGTCAAATGGTGTGGTTGTCGCTTCTGTGAGCATGGCATTAGACGCTAATTTGCTATAGAGTTGATAATCTATTCTGTATTTAACAAAGACCTTTCTAGGTCTTTAGTATTTAATTTAGCCTCAACTACGCCGATTAAGTAAAGAAACTAGTAGTAAATATTTTAAAAATCCAACATCTATAAAATTCGGGTGAGCAAACAAAAATTGTGTAGCCCATGTCACTCTTACTATCTATCCAATGGTAGCTGCTAGCTTTGTTGAGGGCAAATTATTTTCAATTGAAGCATTTATTGGCTTCAAAAGATAGTAATACATTTTATATTTTTAATCTGTTTTAATAATGAAGTTATTTTCCTTCCTTATTTTTACGTTTTCTTTTTTCTTCTCTTCTTTAAAGTCTTTTGTCGTGAATCGTTTTAAAGACCCATTAATGATTCACTACACTACACGGTACAGGTCTTTCCTATTACTAAATAGTCTTCGCGCAATATCACTTACACTCAAGAAATTATACCGTCATTTTTAACATAATTTAATGCTATATCTTCTAAGCGATCGAGAAAATAATCTAGATGGCACGGACACATGCTGTCATTTATATTTTATCGTGTTTAAACAACCGTACGAAGGATTAGAAAACTGCTTTCTAGAATATTCTTTGCACATATTTTCGATTTCGCCATCATCAGATCAGTTACCTATAGATAAGCTTACTTAATAAATACTTTTAAGAGCGTAACGAAAACAGAAAAATAAGCTCGTGAGAGTAAATAGCTACAAGTAGATGTTACCCCAGAAAAACTATTACTTTTAGGTATTTAAGAGACCAATAATCGATAAAATAATCTAATCGTCTAATCTTTAAGACGCCAAATTGAAATCATACGGGACTGCCAAAGCTGATGCACAATACATTACACTTTAAGTAGATGAAAAATCATAAATTTAACTTGAGCATTTACGAATCAGACCAACGAATCACACAGGATTTCAGCTCAGAAGTCTTATTCATATCCATCCAAAATCTTCAAAACGTCTCACAGGCTAATCCCACCAATATCGAACGCATTTACTCCAATTCATATATCAGTGGTGCCAATACGGTCTTTGACACCAGCCCGAAGATGTAAGTTGGCAGTCATTAATTAAAAAAGTCAACAAGAAAGAAATATTTCGCTGGTGGAGATTGCGTCGGCCATTTAATTGATAGGAACCGAGGCGCGGACGAGAGGAATCCGAGTAAAGAAACGGTCGTTAGCTTATCAGAATACTGATTTCACACCGTATGTACTGAGAGCTTGGTTTATATGGAGCGGTTTGGGTTGGTACGGTTTCGATTTTCGGTGGTTTAAGGGTTTGAGTGGTTTTGCGTTCCATCCATGTTCAATGTTGTAATTTAAAATTATTGTGTTGTTATTTTTTTTAAAGATGTGTGGGGTAGTTGAGTAGTTACTTTTCCCTTTCTTCTCCTTCTTTAAAGAAACTTTACGCAACGGGGGTAGATTAAAAAAAAATACGTGAAGGTATAAATGTATCATTGATACCTACATGAATGAATGATTTTGAATTTTTTAAATTTGATGCGAGATTTGTATGATGTTTAGCGATTCGATATCGGGTTTATAGGGTTGGAAAAGATTGGTTTTTATTTACAGTATAAGAATAGCAAACGACACAATTACCATCCATGGATATCGTGCAAAACTTAAGTAGGACCGTTGAAATTGGAAAGTTCCAAGCTGAATTTTTGGTTTGTGAATCTAAGCGAATACAATGCAGCCGGTTCGATGTAATTTTTTCGTAAGTAAACAACTCGATACATTATTTATACGATTCATTAATTTGATTCAGTGATTAATTGTTGATTAGCGATTTATCGCTGAATTAGTGAATTTAAAATCGAAACTGATCAGCATTGCTTCTTTTCATTCAGTTATTTATATACAGAATTTTGGTTTATAATCTTATGGTATAATCGAAAAGATTTGCGATTTGGCATAATTCTATATACAGACTTCTAAATATCTATGTAATTAATGCAAATGTGGTAAGCAAAGTATTCTCTAAAACCTTAGTTGCAAAACCAACCATAACCTACACGAATTCCAAGTAATTTTCGCCGGCATGTAAGCCTTCCCTAAAGCACAGAAGTCTCGACCGGGTCACGCCGCGTTCTAACTAAAAAACGACTGCATTAACACAAGTTAAACTTTAAGTGCCTGCTCTGTATACAGCCTCCGTACCCCATACGGACTGCACTGATTTTTGTATTCAACATCAATATTGTATTTAGGTATTCAATCGTGCTTTCTAGAAATAGATTGGCGTTCAAAAAATTCAAAATTTTTTTTGACATGCGACAAGCGATTGCGATACGACAAATTGTCGCAAGCTGTTTCTGTAGCTACAACTTATGGAAAAATTGTGGGTATACGTACTGCTTACTTTCTAGGTAATTTATAGGACTTAATTTGTATTAAACCCTATTTAAAACTTGAGTCAAAAATGTAACATATTTTTAGGATTCATGAATCGAACTTAGGACCCTGGATGAAACAGAACGTATACTATTGCCCTGCAAGGTCTGTATAACGATTTACACACTAGCTTAAATCATATAACCGTCAATAAATAAATGTGATGAATTCAATCAAGATGGTCGCACGCTTCATCGGGACATTAAAATGGAACATAAAACAAACTGTAAAGTATGGATGTGGCCGCGTGTATCAACTGTTAAGATCTGGGCGTGACACACGGTTCCGGCGTTTGGCAATCATTAGCGGTTCAATATTTGACTATATTAAATTTAATTTCATCCATCAGTCTTTCAACATCTAGGTACAACTGGACATAGACCGCACTTAAGTTTAATTAAAGTTAAATGACTATGACGTTGTATAGGCAGCCCGCACATATACCTACTCGTAGGCAGCCATGAATTCCGCACATATTTTGTCTTCCGTAACCCAGCTGCCTAGTGCGCACCAATGGTAAAAGCTTTTTCTTAGCAAATTGTCACAGCTATTCAAATTTTAATTACTGCAAATTTAATAGTAAAGCGACCTTGGAATTTAGTACTGGTACTGTAGTTACAGTAAAAACTGTCATAAAGGGAATATGGCGTTGAGGTACAAAGATACAAGAACAAGTACAAAGAATAGTATACCAGTCTTGGGACTTACGCTGGTCATATATAAAGCTCGAAGCAATCAGTCGATAAAATCACGTACACCAACTGCTTCAACGATTACTTGAAGCCATCCGTCTATGATCAGCATTAGAGTAACTAACATCGGGATTTATCAGAAATTACTTGCAGTATTGCTTACTGAGTTGCGTCTAATACTAGAGACATCTGAAGTACTATGAACTATTGCCCTTTCTACTGCGTAGCAACAACGAGTGAAAAAGCAGACTTGGTAAAGGATAGATGGAGCCACTAGCATCTTACAAACGAATCAATCAGCATTATATTGGCTACACAATACGACTGTGTACATCAGACGTCAGACGCGAAATGAAAATAACTTTTGGCGGGGCCAGCTCATAAATCAGAAACACCAGTGTAGCTCAATTAAAACCTCCGACTATCTGATGAACTCCTGGTACAGAAGGTAGCACATCCCTTTAAAAAAGGTACTAAAAGACGGCTATTTAAAGCACTTGTTCTAGTGGAAGTTGATTGCGAGCCTCTATGCGATGAAATTGATCAAGCTATACCTCGTTTTTTTCGTCGTGATTTAAAAGGTAAACAATCATACAGTATCTTTTTATTTATGTAATTTATTGATTTAAAAATAAGACAGGCACAAATTAAAAAAAAAACTAAATAATAAACAATAATTTAATGTTAAAATAAATTTCTGTATACTTCTAAATATTTTTTTTTAAATTAATGAAATAAATAAAAGTGGTGCCAAGATTGTTTACCTTTTAAATCACGACGAAAAAAACGAGGTATAGTTAAACTCAATAGCGTAAAAAAATGGACATACATTATTATACGCTCGTAAAACATTAGATACCTTATTGGAACAGTATGGTAAAAATAAGCAGAAAAATATTATCTATAATCATGCTCGGAATTAAAAGATGAAAATGACCCAAAAGGGTTGGTTTGTCTCATATCATCATACCAGCAATTATCACTACCAAATGGTGTAAGGGTCAATTGATTTCTTTTTTCTGATGATTGCGATGGATAAATTCATCGCTTATCGCATCCCACTTGTGATGAGACACAACTTTAGACATACATCGAAACTTTGTCAACCGTTTATTTGTGAGCGTGAATCATTGGTCTCATTATGAGATGGTTTATTAGCGGTCCCAGGTTCGATTCTGTAGAGGTCAGATTAGGCGGAAACGGTGTTGGTTAGGTTTCAATGTTTTATTGTCGTTGTGTTGAGATCAAAAATTAAGTCATAAATCTTGGATACAAGTACCTACTAACATTTACGAGATTGTTGGACGATGTTTTCTTTTATTTTAACTGTAGCGGGTACTCACGATTTATGTATTTTATATCTTTTATAGGTAGTGCCAGTTGTATGGATCATGGTTACGGATAGCTTGTAGTGGCTAATTCATAACCCGTCCGACTATTGTTAGCAAAAGTAGGTAAGTAAAGTTTTGACTTTTTTTACTTCAAACTAAACAAATGAAGCAAGGACTGATCCCCCCCGCCCCATTGACAGGAAAACACACCTTTTTTCATTCAAAGGGGAAATAAGAAACGAAATCAAAATTCGAAAGAGATCTAGTAGAAACTGTCAGTTTAGTCACGATATTTGTGATGAATTAATAGTTTTATGTACGAGTAATAATTGGTATATTTTTTTTATTACAAAATTTTAATAATTGCATCTCTTAGGGATTGGAGGTAATGGCGTCCATAGATGGTAAAGACCACATCATCTGGTGGTATGGTGTAGGTATGTATTTATCCGTTATTTTTAAAATACCGCAATCAATCTAACTTCAACGCCAATAAAATTATAATCAACTTTTATATTGCTCCATTTCACTGGAACAAATTCGATTTACAAATTCTGAATTCCATAATAGCATAGGTCATTAATCTGTGGAATATCCATCACAGATAATTAAAACTCGTTGACAATTAAAATAAACGACAGTGCATGGAAATAATAGTTTTTATTGCGATATGGATACGGTTACAATCGTAACTTTCGGCTATTAAAATCGATTGTTGAATTCCGAAAATTATTCCGATTCTGAAAGCTCATTATGAAATGGCCATAACTGCTATTCCTACACAAGCTATCTTCAACTTTAACAACACGTAATAAGATTTATAATTGCATGTTCAGATCAAAGATTTTGTGATTTCAAAAAAGATAGTAGAGATAGTTACATGCATATTAAATTGAGCTTTAAGTCTAACTGCATACGTTTCGAATTTGATTGCAAGTTTATTTTTTATGGCGTTTCATAGTGGGGTAATGGTATCAAAAAGCGGCTCGTGCGCCCAATCAATTATGTTGGAAATCGATTTACCGATTGTAATCGATAATGACGCGTTAGCTCAGCAGATGTTTTTTTCCGAATAATGTCATTGTATTTTGCGAAGATAGCGAATGAGCGGCTTTTTTAAATTTGCAAAATTTTACAGGATTTTTTTCTTTTACTACATACCTTTTTAAAAAACTATTTGTGAATGTGATCACAATACTTAGAGACAATACTAATTGATTAACACGTTGCAAGCTAATTATATCCATTAGAAATTGGAATATTAAAAACTAAATTTATAAAGAAACATTGTAAGGTTTTTTACTTAGCTAAAGCAGTAATTGTAGTAAAGGATAAAGGAAACTACAGTTTTAACTAGTAAAGAGGGTAGTGTGAACCGACGTTTACACTGTTATAAACTATAATCTTAACCTTATATTTTTAATAGGTCCTATTCATAACAATATTTATTACTATATTATGTAGGAATTGATAATTCTTAGCTACGGCGCGCCTAAAGAACACACAAACGGGACAATTTTCAGGTAAATTTTTGTAGTATTCAGATTAAGAAAAGTCTAAGAAAAGAGAAAAAAATCGTATAATGTTCAAATAAACAGGCCAACTGCGAATCGCACTCGCGCACGAAGGGTTTCGTACCATCACGTATAAAAGAAAATCATGTTTGTTAAAAAACATTTTTACCGTATGGGCCCCCCCTTATTTTAATTTTTTTATTTATAGTATTTGTTGTTATAGCGGCAAGGGAAATACATAATTTGTAAAAATTTCATCTTTTATAGCGATCACGATTTCTGAGATACAGCCTGTTGACAGACAGACATACAGCTGAGGCTTAGTAATAGGGTTCCGTTGTTACCTTTTAGCTACGAAACCCTAAAAGAACACAATAATATCATCCTCAAACAAACGGCCTCATAAACAAGTACAATCACGCACAAGACAAGCGCTCGTACGCAATCAATGAGCGAGATATTGTGACGTTTCATTACAGCCAGACATCTTCATACCGCTGCCGGTTATTTATGTAGCTGACTGTACCTGCGGGCGTTGCCTTGTTTGCGAGTTAGGGTAACGGCGCCAATAGTTGGCATAGTTGGAAGAAAATATTTGCGAGTTTTTTTTTGAAGTTCGTTTTGTTGCGAATAGTTTTGCATTTGCATTTTTATGTAGCTTGACTAGGAGGTATTTTTTTGGGCGTATTTTAAACTGTGAATTGGGTGTGGTTGATTTTTTTTCTATGACCTATCAGACTCTTTATCCAAATCAATAAAAATAGTGTTGTCCAGAAATATTTTTAATTTTTTTTTATATTGGATTTTAAAAACACTACTTCTTGACGTCTGATATAGATCTCATTTCAACTTGGTAGGTATTTTACATAATGACATAACTTGAATACTACCTACAGCATTAAGAGATACCATAATAATGCAAATCACTCATACCACTGACATACAAAATTCGATTTAATCTACTTAATTTTTAAGTTGATATTCCAAGATTGCAGATTGGCACGTCCTAAATGGTTCTTAATTTGAAAAATACGCTGGCGACTTATTAAAGGCAGCTGGTATTGCAGTAAAAAAAAATTAAAAGGGAATAATTAAAATTAGTAATTAGGTTTTCACCGGGCTGCATTCAAGTGAATTGTTAGTGCTAACCGGTAGGAACCGGAAACACTTTGAAAATGGAATTAATGGCGACTTTTTACACTAAATGGCGGCAGATTAATAACTACTAACGTTTTCTTGTACATAACTCCAACTTTATAAAGAAATCTAATTTGTATTTAATGTTACTTGGGTACCACCATGTACAAAAGTGGTAAATGAGAGATTGACTTACTTCGGTAGGTACTGTCCCGTACATAAGTGGTTGAGTTTAATGTACAAAAGTAGTAAATGAGTGATTGAGTAACTTCGATAGGTACTATCCCGTACAGTGGTTGAGTTTAAGTCATTAACAAAACCAACAACCAAAATCCTTCCGCTGTTTACGACCTTCAAAATTGTTAATACAAAATAGAAATTATTTTTTCATTTTTTACATTACATTTATTATTTTAGAAACACTAAAATAACTATGTATTATAAACTTAAAACAACTATATTAAATTACATTTTATAACCGAAGATTTAAAAATTATGTAGCCGTTTGAAAAAGGAATGACTTACTTAGAATAGAATTTAACTTAGACATCCTAACATGGTTTGTAAGTGCCTAACTTACATACTAAGTGGATAAGACGGTGTTTCAAATAGAGCGATATAATAGTACCACCATAATTGTCGTTTGTTATTATTTAAATTGTTTTTTTAATAGCCGGTAGCTAACAAGTGCAGTGGTTATAACATTATGTTTATTAGGCAAAGGTGTTAGGTAAATATGACTTCAGGGGTCCAGAACATTTTTTAGTAAATACAGACAGATTTATAAGTGATCAACAACGAAATAATTTTAACGTATTTAAACGTGTTTGTAATTAAATCAAATTTAAATGGCTGGACCGATTTTAATGAAATTTTTGTGTTTACAAGGGTGTCTTATGATTCAAATTTGAATTTACGCTTACATTTATTTTCATGATGGTAATTTTTTTTTTCTGTAGACTTTTTTGCATAATATGCAATATTATGCGTATTATTGTTTTGCATATTATGACAATTTTACTACAAAACACATTTTAGGGTGTCAATAACACTTTGTAATAAGGCAAACAAGTTTATTCTTTATGATATCTGACAAAAGGTTTCGGTCAACTGAGTTCAAATGTTCGCACTTGTGATGAATCGATATGACATAGAATTCATAGGAATATTCAATAAATAATCCGCTTCATACTTCGGTTTCTTTGAGAAATAGTTCAAAATAACAAAGGTGTTTGCGTACTTGCGATTCTAAGCACTATGCACTAAGAATAGACACCATAATGGCTTGATCTAATTAATTTTTTCCCGCGCGTAATCGAGACGATGCGCATTTCATATTTGGAACGAATAGTGACGGGACGTTAAATTTACATCGGATACCGATTATGGCTCTTTTGTCGCGGTCTCCATACAAGTACTGAAATTGTTTTTTATTGTTCACCTTTTAAAATGTATATAGCATTGTGGTTCAATAATCACTTATTCGATGTTAATTAATCGATTTGTACTCTTTACTAAGTATGCAGGAATTATAATATTTTTTTATGTTATTTTGGTATGTGTCCCGTGTATACATACGTATGCATTTAGTAAAAAGCGGCTTTTTTAATATTACAAACAGACACTTCAATTTTATTTAGTTGAATAGATGTATAAATGAAATACATAGAAACGATGAAAATGAAATGAAACAATACTGGATAGGTAAGTGATCCTACGTGAATCTAACTTGTTCATTAGATGTACTGAACCTTATAAAGTAACTATAACAAAGTAGTGAACAGAGTTAATGACAAGAAACGTATTTTTCCTTATAGGTCGAAAAAAAACTACATACACAGAGTGCGTATCCGTATTGTTGCTTAGTGTGATTATTAGAGCATTCGCTACAACATTTTATTATAATTATCGTCGTAAATTATAATAGAAACTTTTAATGCATTATAGAGTAGTAAATAACAGAAGTTACAATTTTTTTTACGTAATTTATTTGATTAGAACCATACTTTTTTTTTTTGCTTACGACCTATTTTTTACTTTAGTAACCAAAACTACTCGTACTGCTATTTGTAACTATAATAGTTACAATCTCCTATCGGCAGTAAGCATAGATAACATAAAATTAAAAAAGTTAATTAATTATTAAATACCTAATCAGAGACCACAGTGACACATAATGGTCAGATAATACCCATTTTAGTCATTAAAATATACCAGGTATCAACACTTTATGTCACCTCCCACTTTAAACCGGTGTAGATTGAAAAGCGAATCGGCGATACATTACGAAAGGTTCGCAAAACAAACACGAGTCGCAACGACTCGAGTCACGACCGCGACCGAGATATTGGTGACAAAATGTTTTTACGCCTCGACTCTGCATTGTTTTTGTTTGTTTCTAGGGTTCCGTGAACACTTAGGGTTAGTAAAATAACTCATAGGTGGTTAGAGATTAATTTGTCTTTTATAAAGCCCATGATTTGAAAGGTATTGTCTATCGAAATTTTAGGATCTTTTATTGTAGTTTAAATGTTTTTTTATTACATTTTTAAAGCTGTCATTATTTATGATGTTAAATTTAACATTGCTTATGTAAGCTGTTGTTCCTAAGACGTAATAAATAATTTCAAGATTAGAAGACTGATGGACGAAGTGTATTCGACGCGACGAAAAAATTCTTTAGTGCTTGCGTGCTTTGAAGGAATCTTATATTGGTCCTGGTAGTAATATTATTAAAAGCAACTTCACAAAATATCAGTAGATTAAAAAAAGCATAAGTGTATCATTGATCTAGATGAATAAATAAATGATTTTGAACGATTTGAATTGTAAAATAAGTTCTTAAATCTTCAATGCATATTAGCTTTCGGAGCATTTTACAAGCAATCGTTAATGAAGCATTGTATTAAATAAAGCTCTAGACCTCTTCAGTTACGAGTAGAGGACTCAGTAGTAAACAAAAATATTTTATTTTTATTGCGTATTTTATACAGAACCCTTTCCCAAAAATCGAACACATTGTTATTTCTCGAAATTGTTTTTCCCGCTCGCCTCTGTTCACTCTTTTTGTTTTATTTGTTTTGTTTTACGACGTTATGGAGTTTTAATTAAGTTTTAATTTTATCTCACCGCTCCCGTTGTTTAATTGAGAGGATTCGTTCCAAATCTTCGATCGTTCCAAAAAACCGATCGTGTTTGGAACGAAACATAGTTGTTTAAAATACAATTTTATTTTAATTGTAAGTGTAAATAAAACAACGTAATGATAAAGGGTACTAACTCCGGATCTGTTTAATTAGAAGAACGTCGTAAGAATGTTTGTTTTTTAATGTAATTAAAGGGATTGAAGTGTTTTAAAGTCAGTTGTAAAGTTGTCGGGAATTATATTGCATCAAAGAAGGTAATAATACGTGTAACTTGTCATTAATTAGTGAGTATTACGTAAATATTATTACATTGATACGTGGAGGGTTAAACTTTAGAATTCTGTACAACTTTTAACACTAACCCTCCCACATTTTTAGCTGTCAGGTTTTTTATTTTTATTTTAATAAATACTAGTTACGTCTCTTTTGAATAAAACAATATTATAGCGCTTCCGAAAAGCTTTAGTAAGAGAAAAGCTCAATTGAAATACGACCCATTGCATCTACTTATTTTGGACTTTACTACATTAACATAAAGATTACCTTTGGTTACTATTACGTACGAAATGTAAAATAAGAATTTCTGGTAATTAGCGCGAGATACTACGAATATTTCTGCTTGTAATCGATACTCGTAACGATTAAGTTATAATTACCGTCTCTGTGCTGATTTAAAAGTGAAAATCAGTGATTCACATTCCTTCCTTTCATTGATATTTAATTGGTATCGTAATGTTTCATGTTCACTTATTGGCTGTAACGAGGCGTACGATTTCATTACCAAATTCATCGGTAGTATAAAATCCTAGTGTATGTGTGTTTGTCTCTATAAACTCCTCTTAAATGTAGTTAGACAAACGATAAAAAATACTGCGTTATTTTAGAGAAAAGATACACCTATATACAAACAATGTATTCTTTTTTTACTAATTGAAAACGTATGGATGAGGTGATAGCTAAAGTGTGTTTATCACTGAACTCCTTAACGACAAGCCCGATTATAATAAAAAAATTGTGATGTAGGTATTTTAGATGTACCGAATATGATTTGGGACCACAGTTAGGCCCGGTAGGTGATGCTAAGATCGAGATACTTCAAGGGCCCATCTAAATCATTATAAGTATTAACACGCCGTCATAACAAAAATAGCCTAATATGAGGGCCATTTACTCACGATACTTACATGAAATTTTAAGGTCAGGAGTAAGTACTTGAAAAGTACTAAAGGAATCAAACAAATTTGGAACAGAATATGAGGCATAACAATATCTGTCTTATAGTATTAAATAACTATTCAGACTTTGACTTTGACTTTAACTTTACATCTGTACCTAGCAACAGCAAGTACTTGCTTAATAGTGTACTTGAAGAGACCATTTAGCGTCAATGAGCAGCCGGCGCACGGCGTCATAACGGCGGCCCCGCACGCTCCTAATACCTGTTATCAAGACACTGACGCGCTACCTGGTAAATACTGGAGGTAAGGCGAATGACCATAGAGTTATGGTTCCATAGAAATGGCGGTTAAAAAAACAGTTTTTAGGGCCGGCACAGTTTTTATTGCGGCTGGTAAACGACTGGAAGGTTTCAGAAAATCAGATTCTGAATTCTGTAAGTCTGGCGCAGACGTCCGGAATTTGTCAGATTCTGAATTTAACCTGACAGTAGGGTAGAGCGGGGTGGAAAGAGCCAGGGGTAAGTTGTGCCGTCGGAAATATTTCTGTAATAGAAAAAGGCTTTTTCGACCCTGCTCTCTCTACTAGAAATTCACAATCTGAATATTTCCGGACGTTTGCGCCCGCCCATAAAAACAATATTTACATTGGGAGAACTTCAGGTCTAAAGTAACGTCCGATGAAGTAACCTTTCATAGACATGGCAGTCATAAAAAATAACCCATGACTGTCCCACTTCTGGGCTCAGGTCTCCTTGGTCATAGAGTGTGTACAGGCCATAGTCCACCACGCTGGCGTACTGCGGATTGGCAGACTTCACACACCTTTGAGAACTTTATGGAGAACTCTCGTAGGCAGGTTTCCTCACGATGTTTTCCTTCACCGTAGCAAGTAGAAATTAGTATCTAATACGTAAACTTTTTAAATTAGAGATGCGTGCCGGGTGGTTTGAACATAGAAACTCCCATTTGAGAGACCAATGTTCAAACTACAGGCTATCACTGCTTTTTACGTCATTTCTATGTATTACTAAGTCTGTGACACCACGTATGTCTCACTCATCCCAAGTGATAAATTCGGGCTCATTTGAATGCGAGCGATTGTGATCGATGCGCTGCGCCTCGCGTTTAAACCTCTTCTGTATATCGTATATGTATATTATACAATATACACACTATACGTGTATAACTGTATAATTAAATGTTTATTTAATATTGGTTTGTAATACAATACCAGCCATATTGTATAGCAATAACTTAATGTTTTACATGATTACTAAATCATTGACTATCTATACTCACTCATACATCGCTTATCTGTCCTTACGGGTACCAATTCATCTTTCGACCAACTTCGAGAAGGATTAATAAAAACGATTAGGTACTAAAAGGACTAATTTGCACTAACAGTACCAAATTCCAGGGTTCCTTAGATAAAGAATTAATGAAAACTAATATCTACTACTTATCACTCGCAAGACCTACTAACCAACTAGCTGTCCCGTCCGTCAAGTCATTTAGATCGTAGAACCTGACAAAGAAATGACATACATACATACACTCGTTAAGAACATTACTCTCCTACAGCCACAGTCGGGTAAAAAGCAGCAAAGTGTACTGCTAAATATCAGTGAGGAATCAGTTCAGTATACCATCGCTTCCAACGTTATCAGTAGCCACAGAATCTATGTGAGTCAGTGTGTCGTTCACGGTACGACGACCAGCCGATATGGGAGTCTCTGATATACACTGTAACCCTGTCGTTGCTGCCTCTACGACTTCTGTATGCAGTCGGTAATATAGACCATGACTTAGGAATAGGTAAGGAGAAATAAGCGGTAAGAAGAATAAGAAGAATAAGATTTAGAAAAATATCTTTGTTAGAAAACAAAAATCTTTGTTCTATAGTGATGCAAAAAGCAATGCAATAAGTATTGTGTTATTTTGTATTAAACACTTACAAAAATATTCATACATACCTATACATAGGCTAAATTACATAAGTACATACCTGCCTACCCGTCTACCGATACTCACTGAGGTAGGTATGTATGGAGTCACACATGAGCAGAAATATGCTCTGGACCTCCTTAGTTATGAGGAGAGATCAGAGCCCTTAAATGAATGGTTTGATACCAATAACGAGTGCCTAACCGATCTTTCCTTTATCCCTTTTAGAATTAAATTCTCGAATTTCTATCGACTTTACTTCGAAGACTTCCTAGGGTATGAATGGAACATCTCCAATACCAATGTAATATAATAAAGAGGTGCATTAGATAGAAAACTGTAATTAACCATTATAACACACTTTCATTGCTGCGAGACCAGACGTCGGCGTACCGTGAAGCATACTGACTCACATTCGAGATAGACCCGATACAGCCGTGATAAAAATTAATATATTAATTATATATAAATATGGCATATTATACACATAAACGTTAACACATACCCCCGCAGTAGGATTCCCTGTGTCGCGGGTGGCATGGACAACACAAATAACACATCACTAACATCCATGACCCGAGAACAAACATTAATCTGTCACATAAATATCTGCCCCGGCCGGGGACCGAATCCGAGACCCCTCGCTTTGCTGGCAGGGTCACTACTAACTAGGCTACGTGGTTGTCCATATAGGTATATTATTATGCCTTATTGGGACGGCATAGGATACAGACGTTAACCTTATACCGGCAGACCAGAATGTCGTAAGAGGTGACAGAAGGCAGCCCTAGAGCTTGCTTGAATTTATAATATCAACATCTTGCTTGAGGCAGCCGCCAAACGACTCAATGTGTTCCTGCTGGAACTTGAGGGCTAACAGCGTGTACTTTTCTTCTCATCTCTTCCTGGCTAGCCTTAACGTATTAAAGGCCCACTACTGATGACGAGTCTTTCCTCAAAACTTAAGAGACTTCGAACATACTCCGCCACGCTGCTCCAATGCGGAATGGCGGAAAGATTAAACGACTTAAGTGTCGTAAGTTTGTAAGCAGTACAATCCTTCGACATGGCTTAACGACTCCATCTAACAATAACTGCATTTGAAAACGTTAAAAGTTTTTTAGAACAGAATAATAATATTTAAATTGACAATATTAATTTACCAGCTTGGTACTAAAGTACAAGTGAAGCAATTACTCTAGAAAGCATGCAAGGCGAATACTGAGAGAAAACAGAATGCCACCAATGCAACTACTGCAATGATACCTCGACAATTATGCAATTACTGAGCGTAAGAATCTAGTTCTGATGCACTGCACACGGAGTAAATAATAATAGTAACTGATAAACACACACACATCCATACAAACACACACACATACTAGTTGTGGCGTTGACACACAAATAACACACACATAAACAAAAAAATTAAGTAAATTGTAAATACAAGTTTTGGACAGCCTAAGACCTATTTATATCTAACTATCCTGTGTATCTCTAGACCTATCTATAGAGTCTAGATTAATTATATTTATTGCACAATA
>LGAG01000047.1:436895-456678 GCA_001278395.1 Lerema accius | reverse complement strand
TCAACATATAATAATGTAAATTGTAAATACAAGTTTTGGACAGCCTAAGACCTATTTATATCTAACTATCCTGTCTATCTCTGGACCTATGTATAGAATCTAGATGAATTATATTTATTGCACAATAGATTTAACCCTATACAGTCTAAAATATTGCGCAATTCCTATAATCCTCTAACACTTAAATCGGTATTATTTTTAACCCTTTCAATGACGTGTGCAATATTTATACAGTGTGTATTAATTTTTGGGTATTTTAATAATAAAAATTTATATAAGATTAGTTTATAGTAGACTAAATAGTTCGATTAATTATTTTAGTCGATAAATTTTCCTGTTAAAGAACTAAAAATATTTTATTGCTACCTGTAACGAAGGCCACTACCTACGCGTGTGTTCAACATTTCAACAATCTCTATTTAAGAGTTATTGTAAGTCTAGTTCACACATCAATGCCGGCGTAGGTGTTTACGCCAGCTAAATAAAAGCAGGTGCTTAAGAATTGATATTTCACACTGCTTAATTATAATTAATTATCTGCAGTAAGCAATAAGTATTCAAAGTTCAGTCATGTCCAATTAATAGTCTAGTAACTTTAAACTTTAATTACAATTTCCTTAAAACGTTCTACAATAAATACAAAATAAAAGGCATCTTAGTTTTAATTGTTATGTGTTAGTAGATATACAGGGTAATTATTAAGAGACATGTGTGAAATTGGTCATGTCTATTCTGACATTGATAGGTTGGATGTGTCTATATAATTGTTATGTATACTTTAAGTTATTATAAAATTAATGGTTATTTTTCTTAAATACAGTTTCGTATAATAACATAATTTTTAAACGTCAATTTAGGACGAGCAGTGAAGTGTTAATCGATTGTTGATTAATTATAGAATCGTTTATCGAGTTATATCTTTATTTAATTGGTTAAAGCCTTTTATTAGGTGTCCGTAGTAAATTCAAAACTCTAATCTGTCCGTTCGTCCGTCCATCTTCGACCTTTAAAGGCTTAGTACTAGAGAGTTTTAAGTTGGCATAGATATGCATACACATTTATACCTCGTTTTTTTCGTCGTGATTTAAAAAGTAAACAATCTTGGCACTATTTTTATTTTTTCAATAATTTAAAAAAATTTTAGAAGTAGGTATACAAAAAAATATTTTTATATTCAATTATTGTTTATTCTTTAACTTTTTTTATTTGTGTCTGTCTTATTTTTAAATTGATAATTACAGTAAAAAGATACTGTAACATTGTTTACTTTTTAAATCACGACCAAAAAAACGAGGTACCTATAGGTATATTTGACCACATACCAGAAAAACGTTTAATTTTTTTTAAGTTGTGATACTCAAAAATCTTACACGGTATTTCAACGTAAGAAATTAGGAAAAAGTCCTTATTAAAGTTTTTCGTGCGAAGATTTACCTAATTATTCAGAAAACATAAATGAATGTCATGTTTACCATACAACCTCCATATTTTATTACGCTCCTTTTAATTAAATTAGTTTACCTACTACACTACTTCGTTTAAAATGTGGCGCCTATTACAATATTACATAATTTGAGTTCACCTTTTTAAAGGAATATATTAACGTTGAATAAATTTAAAAGTCAAGTTCGAATTTCATTTTGCTTTATAGGATTCTGTGTAATGCGTTTTTATTTAAAAGACGAAGAAAGAAATTTTATTCGGGAAATAAAAAAGTCGTATATAAATAATTTTTTTAGGAAGTAAAAGAGTTTCGCTTAATAAAATTGATTCGAGGAGTAAAAGAGTCATACAAAAAATTATAATTAAGGTACAAAAATTTGTTGCTTTCCCGAAAGAGTTATCACTAAGTATTATACCAATTTTCAGTGGCTTAACTCAGTAGTACTTAGATCTCGTTTAAAACCTACGTTTAAATACATTTCCGCGTTTAAAAAGCATGTTTAAAACACCGTATCGTTACCCCTAATGACCTAAATTAAATTTTTTATTTGTTCTGTCGCGTCGTAAACCTACCCTTTCACACGAATGTCCGCTAGATATTATGATATATTTTACAACGACATATTAAAATAATTTATGTTGGGCGGACTAGTTAATGCTTTATGCTAATTAGTGTGAAAAATGCTAAGTGTAAGACGAACTCGGTAACTTAGGGTTCAGTACAAAATTATTTAATACATAATTGCTAAATATACACTCCATAAAGTTCTCAAAGGTGTGTGAAGTCTGCTAATTTGCACTAGGCCAGCGTGGTGGACTCTAGTCTGTACGCCTCACACTGTGAGAGGACACCCGAGCCCAGCAGTGGGACAGTTAGGGGCTGCGATGAAATAGTATGAAACAAAGTTTTTAAGTTAAGTTCAAGTCAAATTTTAGTAACAACTACTTAAGTCAAAATGTTGACAACTTAAATAACATGGAAATAAAATATTGGAATCTACAATAACATCGATTAGGTATTTATTTATCAGAATCTGATCCCATGATAAGTCCTAAATTCTCCATAGACAATTCCTATAACATCTTCGGCTTCAAAAGATAAATACAATTTAATTTTTTTTCCAATTTTATGTGACTTTTACGAACGATTTTTCCGAATTGATTATGTAGGTTCACGATAAAAACGTCTGGGGTAAAATAGTTTTTTTTTATACCAACCATTTTTCTTAACTTTATCTAATAGAGCTGTTTATACGTATTATATAAACCTGTATAGGTTTAACATCTTTTTCAATTACAATAAGGTTCATTTTAGCTCTTAAGGAACCCTAAAACAACACCTCGAACAAATAGTAATTTCGTACATTAGATGCGGTTACAAATGATATTACGTTTTTTTTTAATTTAATTATTTTTCGTTGTTTATACTTGAATTAGGTCAGTTAACTACGGGACGGTTTTCAAGTTTAAACTTTATATTTAAATATATTTGAATGTCTAGTTTGACAAAGTTTTAACATTAGTTTTGATGCTAAACCATGTGTTGGAAGGTTTTAAACTTTCCGAAGGCTTTATGGGTTAATAACTGTCATCATTATATAAGAATCGGGACCGATTATACATCCCTTTGAAGCAGTCTCAGCCAACAGCTTGAAGTAGTCGTATGCACGGTTGAAACAATTGCTTCAAGTTGCTTCGATTTCAGTGTGGTAGTGTGACTTTTTAATTGCATAATTATGTGTTTATTGTATATTGTTGAACAATAAATTTGGCTCTCTGCACTTCTCCATGTGAACATTAACTATGCCAAATTTCAAACCCATAAGCCGGGATTATTTTTAAACTGGGATCTAAAGTTAAACCTTTTGTGTATTATATAGATAACCACTATGAGGTTAACGAATTAGTCATGATTTAATGCGAAAGTATTACCGCCGTATCTATAGTAAATGTGATGTTCACGTCAGTTTGTGAAACGTAGCGCTACACAAACAAGTTCTATTCCAAAATATTTACCAAAATATTGCTCACAATTTGGTTAGAATAAAATTTTCGTGGTACCGCGCGCGCCGTGGATTTATCCGGAGGTGTTAATACCTGATTATGAATACGGAAATTTTCTATAAATGATTTATTACTTTGTTAGATTACAGCATTCATTTTGTAATAATAAAGGGTAAATTGTAAAGAGCAAATTGCCGTAAATGTTTCATATTTCCAAAATCAACCATTTAGATACTAGAGAGGAGAGGAAGACACTTGATTCCAACAAGTAGCACTTGAATTGTAGAATTAAAATAAAAATAAAAAAAAACATTTAAGTCATAAAATAACGACCTATAATTTGTTTGCGATCGATGCCATCTTAAGAGAATTTGTAGTTCCATAATCCGTTATTTCATAATTCTGAGTTACCTTTTTTGAAGTTGGTTTAAATTTTATAACAACTATGGACGACATAGAAGACTAGGATACTAATGATATTTTCTTACACCGTAAATATTATTTGGTAACATAAAAAACAATACTTCTACTAATTCCCCGCTATTATACAGTAACAAAGAACATAAAAACCGTTGAAATAAAACGTGTTTACTTATATAATGTTCAATTAATCCGGTATTCGCAACTCTATACAAATATTTTCACTTTCACAGGGCAAGTTCGGTCACTGCCGAAATTCTGTCACGCGATTCCCCCATTAAGGGTTGTTTCACCCCCTCCCCCGCGAAGGAACAGGCGAATTTTACAAACTACCCCACGTAATTTCGTAGCCCCTATACATAGAGGGTAGTTTTTTATACGTCTCATTGGTTGTTCAGCTTTCAAAGGATATTTTTACGATATGCAGTTTTATGGATGTGATTTTTCATAATGGTTTTGTGTGGCTTACATATTTTTGTTTATAGTTAAGTGTACTTAGATTATTTTTGTGGCAAGTTAAGGTAACATTTAGGTAGTTAATGATTAATTCGACCCTAGTATTAATAAATAGAATAACAAGGAAATCCTAAACACCTAACCCTGCTAAAATTTAGGGGTATTTAAAATATATCATGCCTATATCATTCTGAATCAAGTGATACCTTATTTATATAATATATTATGTGAATTTATCAAACCATTCAAGTTCTAGAAGGCGCCAACGAAAGAGACATACGTCGTAAAACACACACGCTCGTAAAACATTAACCTCCTTCTCGCACAATTGGGTAAAAATATAAATAATGCTATATACTCAGCTCTAAACTAGGATTCCCTGTGTATGCCATAGGTTATAGTCGAATTAAGACTGGTGAAAAAGTCTTCTAGTTATAATTAAGCTATAAGTAAAGTCCTTTGGGTGGCAAAGATAATCGGCTAATAGGCTAATACTAATCTACGCTGGAGCAGCGTGGTGTACTATGCTAGGTTTGACTTTAAAAATATACCATTTCTCTACCGCTGTTAGTTTTAAACTAATTTCGTAGCATTCAATAACAAAAGCGGCATTAAAAATGTGTAAGAAAAAGATATAAAGCATTTATTACCGTGGAACTAGTTAGCGATCGACAAAGATCATAAAGCGATAGACAACGCACACTTTCGCGTGTATTTATATACAGGGTGATGCTATGTCATTGTTACATAATGAAAATAATAATATATGGTACAAAAATATTGTTCAATAGTGTAGAATATTTAGCGAGGTCGGTAGAGTAGTAGAATAAAAAGTGAGATAGAAGAACAAAGTTAAAAAATATAGACGTAATTTTGCTTCATCTTACGCATTACGTAAGCATAATATTTAATGTCCAGAGTTATTTCTCAGTGATAAATTTAAAAAATAAGGGTTCGAATACGACACAGCAACGTCTGGCATTTTGGTTCTTAATCTTTATGTATGGAGTAATAATAGTTGCAACTCTCCAAATTCGTAATTACGGCTTAGTAGGATGAATGGAGTTCAAACCTGGGCCTTCTTTGTATGAAACCACATCTCAAACTACTACGCTCTTCTCTCCTAACTTTGCTGTGCCAATCACGATATGTAATACCTTAGATTTCTGTAGGACTTATGGTATAAAACTTAGAATACAATTAATTTTTTTATTTTTTATTTACATTATAGCATCACCCTGTATACGGTGGGGCGGCGACGCCCGCCCGCTATGCGCTTCGCACTTATAAAATATAAATAGGCTTTTGTTAGCGTTAGTTACGTTCACCCTTTATGTAGCCCTGTACCTACAGCCTTCGAGCTTCGAGCTTTTGTATCGAACGTAAATAATGTGCTTAAAGCTTTTATAACGGCGTATACGAGTACATCCGAATATAGTTTACATAACATGGAGGATGTCTTAAAATGATATTTAATTTTGACACTATAGTTCTGTTACGTTCTTACTAATCAACTGAAAGAAGTGTTACAGACTATATTGCATGCGTCTTTATCGTCTTTTAGATAATTAATTGCCGTCTCTCTTATACAATAAACAAAATGTCAAATGTGTTGCTTTCCTGTTTTCTTGCGTGCTTATAACATTTCTGCTTCTTTCAATTAAGCATTGCTAGTGGGTATTATCTGTCCTTATGAATAGTATAATCATGCAATCAAATTTTAGAACCCCTTCTATGATACACTGTTATAATTATCTGTTTAAAAAATGCTGATTCATCCTTACAATCTATAGCTGTCCCACTGCTGGGCCCAGGTCTCCTCTCACAACGTAAGGGTTACAATAGTCCATCACACAACCCAAGTGCGGTTTGACAGACTTCATAGACCTTTAAGAACTTTATGGAAAACTCAGGTGTGCAGGTTTCCTCAGGTTTTCTACTGACTACTCTAATTTCTCAAGAAAAGTCCCCTTAACCAACCACTTTCCACTCTACTGCATCTAACACTCGACTAAGCACTTAACAGTACGAAGATTGAACGGTCAAACTTTAAGCCTATCGCCGAGTCCCCGCTGAAACTTCAAGGCACAACAGAAAATAAACATTACAAGCCATTTTCACCGTTATAAAAAATGTATTAAAAGCCAATTTGGCGTGAGTCAGCGGAAGCGACGACGAATATATAATTGATCTGATAAACGGCAACTTAAAACACCTTTTAGCTTTATTCGATTTTTTTACAAGGTCCACTGTTTGTGGTAATTCAACGGTTTAGGCGATAGTCGTACCGGTTGTGACGAGCGATAAACGATTAGTTTCAGAACAACTTATTGTTGATATTGTGGTATTGTGAATATTGCATTTGAAATAAGTAAGTTTGAATTATTTTATAGTATTAGTATGTTTCGTAAGGTTTCCATATAGTGCTTTTATCAAGTATGTATAATAATCGAAACTTTATTTTTGGTTTTCTTTAAATAAAGCAACACCAACCAAAAAAAGATAAGTTCTGTTTGAAATATTGGCTAACAATATATTTAATTTTAGAATTTGTCACAGATATCAACAGGAAGGCCCGCACTAGGCAACCAATTGAAACGACGAATACGAATACAACGTTGTATGGGAGCCCGCCCGTATAGGCAGCCACGAATTCCTTATATTATATTTTGACTGCCACAGTCTGGCTGCCTAGTGCGCGTGACATTGGCATCTTCCAGACAGAAATATTTAAAAAGTAATTGTTTGACATAATGATTTATGGTCTTGTAGTATATTCTAATTCTTTTTCGTTACATCTTAAAAACTGCTTCAACAAAAATGTATAACGATCATTGTGTAAATTATTACCTCGAATTATTCGTATAATTTTCCGAATTTTATACTTATCTTGATTACAGAATACTTTAACATGAATTTAATTAAAAACCCATCCATGACTTTAACCGTTTTAAAATTTAAGCAATTTCCAAATTACAGGTGTCCCCTTTATGCAGCGCATCATCACGCCTCAACTTCATGTTTAGGCCTCGGGGGACCCAATTAGTCCCCAGACTTTACCTACAGTCTAATTATTTGGGTAATAATTAACTGTATTTGCAGTCAGACAACACCTATTTACACACCTTTGTAGACTAAAATTAACTAGCCTGGAACTAAAGTGGTCTATTTTACATATTTGGCTATGAGCGTTTTTGAACTTAAAAACAATAAATTAATTCAAGCAAAAGTGGTCTTAAGCGTCATCGGTCACCAAAGTAAGATTATCATTAAAATACCACTTTAGAATTTGATTGGTTATTTAAACATAGTGACTTTAAACGCGTTTTGTTTGATAACTTTATTTTGTATCATAGACTACTATTTCCAGGCTAGCAAATTGTTGCTTTAATTATGTAGCTGGAAAAAACGTCATTCGTTTATCGTTTACCCGCTGTCAGTGGAGGTGAAGTATAATTTCCTACTCGACAAGCTTGGTTGACCTGATAAATAGATTAAAGATAGACGACATTTAGTCTTTACTTACGTTTTGGGGTGGAAATTCACTTGGGATTAAAGTCCTACCCCTCCTTGTCAGGAAAAGTAATCTTTTCTTCAAAATAAAACATATCCCCTTGATCTAGGATTGATACCCCCTTAATCCACGTTGCCCATTTCAGTGCAAGTTTGAATTCAATTTATAGAAGGTCCTAAGCGAATACGCTTAGGTACGGATTAAAGTAGTGACCTGAAATGTTATAATCTTATTAAATTAATGATTTTAGTCGACTTATGACGACAAAAAAACTATTCTTATACCGACATTCTGCAATATATCAGTCAGAATATTCATGAATTATAATTATCTGCTAGGTGTAAAATGTACGGGTTATTCCCGTTGGCTCCCATTCCCATTCTCGACCGCTACTTATGTTCGCAACGAAATGTCTTTGTTCATCTTTAAGGTCTAATCTATTTCTATGCTTAAATTCATCAAAATCTGTTAAGCCGTTTAACGGGAGAAGACATAAAAACTCTCGTTTCGCATTAAAAATTTTGGTATACTTACCTATTATTAAAGTCATAATCTAAATTTTTTGCTATTAAACACTGGGGCAGCGTGGTGAATTATGCAACCATTAATGGGCTGAATTCAAGAGCAAATGTTGACCACTTCTATATGTATATACACGCCCCGGGTTTACTCATGTCATTAAGGCTTCAAGGAAAATTGCTTTTTTGTACCAACTGCGCGGTAATTGAAAGGAATCAAAAGTAATGGAATATTGTACTAGGTGATAATAGCTTTGTGTTGTCGTTGTAAATAGGTCAATGTAATGTTTTTGAAGGTTTTCTGGATGATGCGAATAAGGGACGCTTGCAGTAACTCTAGTATTTACTCTCATGTTCTCTTAGATCATCATTGCAACCCATAACTGTCCCACTGCTGGGCTCGGGTCTCCGCTCACAGCGTGGTACAGGTCATAGTCCTTGGCAGACTACACACACCTTTGAGAACTTTATGGAGAACTCACAGGTGTGCAGGTTTCCTCACGATGTTTTCCTACTCCGTAGTAAGTAATAGTTAGTTTAAATTCCTGTCACGTTATTGTTTTCTGGGATTGCTTAGATAAGTAGTCATTTCCCCTAATTTGAAAAGCAAAGATCATGATACTTGCTACTATAGGCTAAAACATGATGATGAAAGACGGGCCTTTTACTTTAAAACTACCTATTTCATTGGGACCTTTAAACATAACCTACTCGTATGTTATGTTATTTCTATGTTGGACTTCTTCACCTTTTTTGTTACAAATAAGTAAATAGTCCAGAAAAACGAAAGTTCCCTTCACTATTCATGAGGGCTCTGGGAGAATATCGTGGCATCAGTTTAGAGGCAATGACCTCGAATATTAAACAACCCACAACGAATTAAGCTCAGCCGAGTGAAGCTTTTTCCTTGCCTCATGATGGATTGCCTCGCTTATCAGTGATTATTGTTTTTCACGAGCCTTTCTGCCGAAGAAAAAACGACCAATTTGTCGTATCGAAAGCTAAGCTTATCGGCTAGAACGTAATTGTTTTCGAAATCCGAAAAAAGTGAATCTGATAAGAGAATTAATTTCTTGGGGTCGCGTAACGTAAATGTGTTATCGATTTGCACTCTGTGTTTCGTTTTTAATTACCCTGTTGTAGTTTGTTTCGAGTTATAGATTAAATGGTTGCATGAATTTGAATTCATGTTTAGATTTAAAATCCCAGACGTTTTTGTTACTGAATTCTTCTTAAACGAACCTATGAAAATAAAATTTTGTGGTATAAACACGAGGCACGATTTAGTACTGCAATGGGATTTGGGATGTCATTCCGTTGTCGAGATAATTAAGTGCACCAGCCGAGTTATTAAAGATATATTGAAACACCATCGTAGTAAAAATTGAGCTGAAAAGTGACACAAAAATTAGTAAAACAACGTCTGCCCTATCATCAAGTTTATAACTTAGATCGCTATTTGAGTTTTTGGTGTCAGTGCTGTATTTCTTATTACTGTATCACCACCATAGCAAAACATCTAAAATTTTCTTGCTGTGCTGAATTTTAGTTAACAAAACAAATCAATTTCTTTCTCAAATCAAAACACAAAAGTAAATCTAACTTCACTCAAACAATCAATGTTTATTTACCTGTTTATTCACAAGCAACTTTCCCATTTCGTAGGGTTTACGTTGCCATCGATAACTATGGGACCATTGGATTAGCATAGGATCAATACACGTTTTCCGCCGGTACCGACTCGGGCCAGCACGGGTGGTATATAAAGGCACTCGTACTACTGCCAACGTAGTTTAACCTTACTTAAAGAGTTTAGTAAATCGTGTTTCGTAAAAAGCTGACTTTATTGTCAAATGGGCTTTGGTAATTATTGGGCTGTTTTTGTTCTGGTAATTGTGCTTGCTTAAAATAGTTATCTTTAGGTTTTGTGATTTGAATTCTTGCTGTTCTCGCTAGCTTATAGACATGAATAATTAAGTCGTTTTCTTGTGTATGAATGAGACGGCAAATAGTTATTGCAAAGGCGATTGGTAGGTTGTAATGTAACGTACAACACTTGTTTTAGCTATCTTCTAATGACGTAACATTATAGTTTAAAATATCTTACGGTAATTTATAAACATTCTTATAACAATTAAATACGTAGGTTAGTGAGACAAGATTTAAGATCTTAAGCAACTAAATAACTCCCAACAAAGTTTGCAATTTCAAAAGTATCGATTTTAGTTCGGTATTAGGTAGCAAGCTACCAGTTTAACTTAGTCCGGTAGCATTCTGCAACTTGATAACCGTTTTCACTTCACTTATCATCGGACAGCACAAGTTCTAAGAAACGTCCGATAATTCACCGGCTACCGGTACCAGGTTCCGATTTCTTTTTGTTTAGGGACCAAACTATGCTGCCCCCTGCCGGGCCGCGGCGAAAACTTTACGAATCGTGAGTCACTGTAATCGATGCTTCAACAATCGATTTAATTAGAATTATCGATATTTTTAATGTACAGTCGTAAGGGAAAGTGTGATTGTAATTACTATTTTGTGTGAGTAAAATTTTGTTTGCTTTAGGTTATAATAAGGGTTTTAATTATCTGACTCGAAATGAAATAAATTAAGAGGTTCTTGGTAATAAGAAGAAATAGATAATTAAAATTACAAAATTAATTAAGTCAGTTATAAGTCAGTAAGTTATAAGAATTATTAAATAATCTTATGACAATTTAAAAACAAATCGATTACATAATGTGTTAAATCTGTTTGCAATTAACTTTACAAAGTTATCGGTAATTTTTGCATTGAATGGAATTTAATAATTAAATGTTTTTTTTTATTTACACAATAGCTTTATCACTTTTATAAATATGCACCTATAAGTGGGTTACTGTATAATTTGCAAACAGAAACAATAGAAAACAGATAACAAATGGCTACTTCAATGAAGACAATTAGAGGATTAATTAAAGCTGTTATATTCAACCGTTATTTTTGTAATGACAGGTCGGTTATCGAACCGGCTACTAATGATTTATCTTGCTATACATAATCTTAGATAATTAAATAATTATTGTTTAAAGACAATTATAGATTTTTTCAAAATTTAAAACTTTGTAATGCAATTTATCTCTAATATAACTATTTATTGGTGTCAATATTTATAAGACAGTTATTAAAACTAAAATTTATTTACAATTAAGTACAATTTACATTTAAAATCAGAGAGTAAATTTACACTTACTAAACACCAAGCTGTATTTTCTTCACAACCATAAAACAAGTGGTAGTTGAAAAATAAAAATATATTTAACACTTTTGTTATCGCATATACGCTATTACTAACGTACAGTCGCCGTCATCGATGCTTCCAATAAGGCATATACCAGTTCCCCCCCACTGATTTTTATATTCGGACCTCGTTCCGAATAAAATTATAAAGAGCATTAATAACTCACTAAGTGATATATGCACTACTCGAGGTATGCAAAGTAAGTATAGATTTACGCTTCCAATTATCGATGTTGTGTTGTAAGGATTTGTTTTGGATTATCGGTCCTTTTAGATCGTGAAACGAAAGGATTTTGAGACTAATATACATTGAAGTACCTATCTATGTTTGTTTTTGGATATTTTGTTTCGAAGCTTCTGTGTTGTTCTTCACTTGGAAGTATAAAAACTAAATTATTATAGACTGACAGAATTTTAACTTTTCAAAACCTAGACACGTTCGACGTAGTTCTTAAAAAGCTAATTATATAGTGTACAAATTAAAGCCCTTATTAATTCTACGTCATCAAGTGAAGACTAAAATCACTGAAATTTAAGGTTTATAGCGCATTAGTATTATCCTGATAATAAAAAGCCAACGAAACCATCAAAATCCAAGCGTCAACAAATTAACAATTAGGTACTCAATTCCTGACACTGCCAGTATATTTGCTACCGATTTTACGACTACCATTAAACAAATCCGATCAAACAGTAAAGAGAGATAAGAAAATCTAAGCTCGGATATCACTTACGTAGCCAGTAACGCGAATAACCAAACCACCTCATTTGTTAATACAGGGTGTAGATGTAATAAAATCGTTTGACAGAATTAAATACGTATCTCGGATCGCATTTATAAGTAATCGATACATCGGTATTCGTATTCGGAATGCTTCTTGTTTGCGACCACGGATTGGCTTGAATTAGATTAGTCGGTTTGATGGTTTATTGGATTGCAATTATAAGATTAGATTTTACTGAATTTGATTGTAATCAAGTTAGTTTTAATTGTAGTTTTTTGGCGTATTACTGATATTATTTACATAAAACTAAATAAGAAAGTTATTATTCTCACTCGCTTCGCCTCGGTAAAACTTTTACCTATTATCCCTTGGGAGCAAAACCATTAAACTTCTCATACTACATAAGCTACACAGAAAGTAGAAAGTTAGGAAGTAACCCAAAAAAAAATTTCTGCATTATAATTTTTTTGATTTCTATAATTTTTTAAGATGTAAGTATGTTTTTTAATGTAAGCTTAACTTAGAAATCCCGTTAATTAATACGCACGAGAAAAGAGATATTGTCATAATGTTATCTACGTCATGTTACCACTAACCTTGAAAGTAGCTCTTCGTCCTGAGGTAGCTGACAGACAGCCGCAGTATGGACAGCCGGTCAAGCTTGCTCAGGATGTTCTGCTCGAAGGGTAACAAGGAAGCCAGGGTGTCCAACTCAGCGTTCAGTCGCTCTCGGTGACGCTTGCTTGGATTACTCTTCGTCACGCCGTCTTTGGACGGAGGTTTGATGCTGAAAGAAGGTTATAATCTATATTAATATGGAAGCGCTCATAGCCCGGCGGCTTGCGTCGATCCTAAGCGATCGACAAAGTTAAGCAACTGTGGGCGCGGTCGGTAAGTGGATGGGTGACCGCTAGTGGCAAAAATATCTTGAGCGTTTCCGTGCTTCGGAGGGCACGTTAAGCCGTCGGTCCCGGTTGTTACCAGTAGGTGACAATCGTTAGCCATGTCGGAGGCCGGGTGGCATAAA
Source organism: Lerema accius (assembly GCA_001278395.1). Lineage (NCBI taxonomy): Eukaryota > Metazoa > Arthropoda > Insecta > Lepidoptera > Hesperiidae > Lerema > Lerema accius. The sequence continues at coordinate 443,292 of LGAG01000047.1, read as the reverse complement.
AAATTCCGACACTTGGGTTGGCCACTAACCCCTCCGCCAATCCGCACTGGAGCAGCGTGGTGGAGTATGCTCTAGGGTTCCTCAGTTATGAGGAGAGACCCGTGCTCAGTAGTGTGCCGTTAATGGGTTGAGGCCAATCTATATTAATAATTTCGTCAAGGGGTACGGTAGACCCGATCAAAACCGTATACGAATAACAAAACATAAAAAAATATTAATTTCGAGTCGATAACATACTCGTATATCCACAAAATTCGGATTATCGAGTATTTCGTTAAATTCTAATGGCACTGACAAACAAATCCCATTCGCCATCTTGGTCAGTTAATAAACGTTCCGTTTCATATATAAATAAAATGATCTGTCACGAAACTTATGTGGCAGACGAAATGTCACGCGAGCTAAGCCGCGGGCAACAGTTAACTTATAAGATTAAATTATATTTATTTTGGACACGTGATATACAGGTGACAAAAGGGTTGAGTTGTTCGCTATGTCCTGCCATACGGGGTACTATCTAATTTTTCTTATTCCAAAATTAATGATGTAGTACCTAAAGATTAATGTAGTATGAACTATAGACTCTCATACTATAGACTCTGACTCGAATACTATAGACTCGCAGCTAGCTACTTGAAATAGTCGTCGTTCGAGATATCTATTGCTTGAGGCAGCTCGTGTAACTGCTTACTCTAACTCCACTCCATGCACCTACATAAAGTTAAAGTGCTGTAAAATTTTACAGAAGCCGGATGTTAAGAGGAAGGTTTTCGGTATATATCTGACTGACTAGAGTATAATATATGACGCCGGCCGCGGCCGGTTGGTAGTATCTATACGGCGAGCGCGTGAAAGATTTTTGTTAGTCATTCATTTAGACGCAATTGTATACGACCACTCTGTCTATTCTTTTTTATTGATCTGTGTTTTGTAAGTACAAGATAGTTGGATTTATTTTGTTTGTTTATCGGTTATTTCCTTCAAAAGTTAGTACACATACAAAGGATAGGTACCTATCTATCCATATTCTGTAGTTTTGATAAAGCTCGCTAGGTGGCCTAAACTAATTTCCATACTCCCAGCATTCAAACTCGATGACGTAGCATGTTATAGCATCTAACTTTGATGCAGTATGATTAAAATAGCAATATATGACTGACAGAGCTTTCTGAATTATAAAGACTGGAAACGGTAGCTGTTCTACTGGAGTAGAGTTGTAGGGGCACGCCACCTATAGCAACATGAGCGCGCTCCCTACATAGAAACACTGAACACGCCACACACGCTGAGAAAGCGACCAATGACAATATGTTACGTCACACACATCGTCACGAAGACTGGCCAATCAGATGAGCTATCCTAGATCGCGCTATCGAAACATTCTACAATCTCTGCATATATACAATGGCCCGAAGTTAGCGGTCGGGCCGCGGTCCCCAGGCAAGTGACGACGCCTGGCGGAGATCTCCACTTTTCCTCCACAGAGTTATATCCAGAAACATCTATCACGTTGAAATACTGACTGAATTTATACTGTGACTAGTTAAATCTATTATGTTGAAATACTGAAGGAAATTGTACTATGACTCGTAACATCTATCTATCATGTTGAAATACTTTATACTTATTAGAAACAAGAAACATTTGATAGTTTTTTTACATTGAAAAACCTCCGACACTATTGGACCGATTTAAAAAGTTCTTTTACCATTACAATACTACATTATTTCTGATAAATATATGCGATAAAATGTTTTAGTAACTTTCGGGATCTGTATGAAACTTTGGTAATGTTGTCTAATGTTTAATTAAATACACTTTTGATAAACACAGTCTCTTTGAATTAATCCTATGATTACAAAGTTCGAGCGAAAATTAATACCATCCACATATTAGAGATTATTAATCATAAGGCTATTTAATAGGCTTTAAAATAAACTCGTTTCTTTAAATAAATAAATATTAATTCAATTTATAACATAGTCTTATTATAATTTTATTAATTAACTGCCATTTTCTTCAAAGTTATAGTGTTATAAAGCTATGGAAACGTGCGACTGTGCGATTTGTTTTAATTATCATTCGTTGAAGCTAAATTACAATTTAAGTATACATACGTAGTGGCATGTTTGTTTTTCTTAATTTGTTAACATCTTGCATAGCTTACGTACTCTAAATTAGTTGTGCGGAACATAGTCGTGCGTTGAGATTATTGTGACTAAAATATTTTTTATTTTTTTTTGGACATTATTTACAAACCAATTTAATAAACTTAATTTGATTATTTACCCTACTAGGTTATGTTAAAAAAATGACGTAGTGTTTTATTCGAAAGTAGTACCTACTGTAGAAGAAGTTTTATTAATCAATATTGGATTTGTAATCAATTACATATTATGAATTTTAAATTAACGCATAATTACATAATACCTTCTTCTTAAGCTATTCTCAATTACAAATATCTTTATTAATAATATTTCCCAACAAACATACCTAGTAAATAATAATAATTTTTATTTATGTTTTTTTTTAGTCAGTATTATATTTAGTTTAGTCTATCTATATTACACAAATACTTATCAAATCTAATAGTACGAGAGATATTATTCTACGTTGTTGGTCGACTACTTAAAATACAATTTTAAATCTGCTTAATTATGACAGGAGTTATACAGTAATTAATGCAAAAGTTTCCCGTGTAGAGCATTAATTACCTTTGTAAATTTGTAAATCATGACTAAGGCGACTCCACGGCTCCCCTGTTAGAAATTACTGCATAAATTCGGGCATTACTCATTGCCGCCCGTCGTTTTTGTTGATTTATTCAATGGTGGGTATCAAACGAACCACTTTGATACCTTTCCGATACAAATTGTACTCATACACTACACACACATGAAATTAAACCCTATTCTTCAAAACATAAAACCCTTTCTCCATTGTACTTCTCTAGGCTGAAGTGCCATTTAAAATTAGACTCTAGTCAGATGAAAGTACAGTTTAATTTACATAAACTAAGGCAACGATAAATCAATGACCGATTATTTCTATAAATTGTAACTCGATTAAGTTATAATCGATGGTCGCTTGAGATAGGTTTAACTATGCGTAGAACACTGCATGCTAATTTAGATACTATCTTGTAGGGAAAAGGGTCTAGTCTTGCTTGCTGAAAAATAAGTCTTGCGAGATAGATAGCACTTTTGCAAATTAACAATATTTTATAGTGCAACTGACTCATATGGACAATTGCTGTTTATTTATAGGAATAGAAGATATTTAGTTAGTTCATTAATATTATAATACTAGATATAGAAGCACTAATTTCTATTTTATAGACTATTGTGTGTGAATAATATTGTCAAAAGTCCCACTTCTGAAGCACGTATCTCTCCTCATAACCATAGAAGCCTATTCCACTTTACTCTGTTCCAGTCCGAATTCACAAAGGGGTAAGTGATCAACTCAAATGCCAGAAAGTATTGTTTCCCAAAGGCCTCCGATATATCTTAACGACTGTTACCTAACGATAACGACAACCCCGTAGCCTAGTTGTTAGTGATCTTGCCTGCGAAGCGAGGGGTCCCGGGTTCGATTCCCGGCCGGGGCAGATATTTATTTCACGCATGTTTGTCCTCAGGTCATGGGTGTTAGTGATGTGTTATTTGTGTTGTCCATGTCACCCGTGGCAGAAGGAATCCTACTGCGGGGGTATGAGTGTGTTAGTGTTTATTTATTATTATTTATAACAATCGGGATTGACAGCGAAACCGAAACGAATCCACTTTCCGACCTCGTCTGCAGTTGCTTAACTTCGTCACCTAGAATCGACGCAAGCCTAACTTTCAGGATCAATGCAATCTATAAGCGTTTCGGGATTGAATATAAAGCTACAAGCCTAACCAACGTCACCGACCTCTCAGCAATGACAGTCATTGAGGGCAGTAGCGTGTAGACATGCAAGCGGAGTGCACGCGCCAACGAAAACGAATCTCGTGCAAGGGCCTTATCACCTCACGTGACTCAGTCTGGGACGTCACACGTTCACGTTTCACGTCACACACGACAACTGTTGCTTCTGTACGTCTTGTTGAAATTGTTTGTTGTGAATAGAATCACAGGCTACGTCAGTATTGGCCGCCTAACACTAAAACTAGGGGAGCTTAGGGGGAAAGCTTGCTTGGGTTAGGGGAGATTAGAGATAGAAGGTTTTTTTAGGGGGTGGGGGTAACTTAAACAGTAACTTAAATATAGGGTAGTAAGAGCACTATTAATAAAGTCTTACTGTACTATTTTGCAATGTAAGAATAAAGACATAGTGATGTCACGACGTCATGAGTTTACGATCTAATTTCGTAATTATTTTAGCAGCAATGACATTGAAAGCTTAGTAAGGCTTTAAAATAATTGTTTAACTTATGGTAGGTACTAGTTGCAGATAGTAGTTATTTCTCCCTTGTCTAGCGTCTCTTAAAGTTACCCTGTAGGTACGGGTTTTAACCCCAAAAACATAGAACTTAAGTTTATTTTAGGAAACTCGAAAAAATGAAAGTACTTATGTTTTTAAGCATTTTTAAAAAGAGAACAATGATACCAAGAATGAGGTCTGTCGAAAGCGGCCCCTAAACGGTTTTAAAACGAAACTATTATCCATTGAACACACAAAAGTGGAGAAGGAAATTTCTCACATTTATACGTAGGTAATTCTACGGCCTGATGAACATTTAATCGGTGCGATTTAATCTTATTTCGGGCTAACGGTATCGGGAATATGAATGAGTTAGTTTAACGTGGAGTTATCAGAAGTTTCTGGTCGATATTTGACCATTGCTCAGTATGTCAAATAACATTACACTCGTCCAATATTCCTGGTTGGCTGGTTAATTTTTGGCGCTATTTCCACTTGACATTATATCTAGAGATAAATAAATAAAAAAACTGCATATGTATTAATTCCTTAAAATAATATTTGACAATTGTGTTTTTTTTTGTTTTCTTTATTTTTGTCTACAGTTCCTGATCGCAATACTTTCTGTATCAGTGTTTACAATTTCTATAGTCTATAGTCTATAGTTGCAATCAAATAGCACATATTCACATGCTCATCTACAGACAGACATTATCATTTCCGATCTTCCAGTAAGCAGGTGCCTCAACTGAAGCCATTTAATTACTGTTTTTATCAATGCCAAGTATACCGTTTTTACTCCAACTTCACTTGGTTACGTTATCTTAGAAGCCACCTAATCAATCATAGTTATCAACCTGTTTGTTCGTTTACCGCAGACGGACAGACAGACGTACTGATAAGAGTAGGTATGTACTATAATTAAAAGACAATTTCTATGCAAATAGTATCTTTACGCATAATATTTTATGCCTGGATATCTGATATAGGCATGTGACAGAAACTTCGTATTAAGATCGAAATGATAATGTTAAGTTTTCTAAGCATCATATTTGAAATAACTGGCGAACTAATTCGACCAAGAAAATAGCATAGCGTCGATAATAGCATAAACTCAGATAAAAAAATGTATAGACTGTGTCTTTAGAACAAAAAAGGAAGTCGTAAAAAAACTAAAAAATATCACCTCATTTTTTTATTCTAAAGAGTCAGTCTACATACTTTTTGGTTTGAGGCTAGTATATTCTTGGCTATATTCGTGTAATAGCATTGTTAGCGCGCTAATTAACAGACTAGAGCGCAAAGTGACGACACGAATAAATGACCACGACGATAGGTCGAAAAAATACCTTGCATCATTGTCACTATGTGGTCATTGGACAAAATTTAAGACTTTTTTTTAACTGCACAGTTTCTAATAAACAAAGTGACCTGCATTCCTAAAACAAAGCATTCCTAACCCTTCGAGCGTCGACCCCACTAATATGTTTATAATTATACCGCACACGGCGGTAACATTTGTAAACATAGGTAACGCAACCATCTTATTAAATTTTTTTCATCTCGAGAGAAATGGAATGGACTTATTTTTTTTTTGACATAATATACCTGCGGCTATTCATGGGGTTAAGAGAAAGTGTACTAGTAAACCAAGTAAGTTCATTGGCTATTTTGGGGTTAAATTTTTAACCCGCAACGCTTAAAGGAGGTTATTTTAGCTTCTAAAGAAATTGATAGATTTTGATGTCTTTTAACCCATCTACGCAAGTAATATTTTTTTATTGTAATGTATGTATACCCATTTCTTTAGTAGGCTATACAGCCTTAACGGCTTAACGGATTTCAATATGTGACGTATCATTAGATTTGTTTTAGCAATATATTTATAGCTCATGTGATGGTATTGGTTCTAGGAAATTTTTTATCCTGAAAAATGGTATAAATATGTAGTTCGCGCTAGATAAATAGGTTAAATATTTCTTATTATTT
>LGAG01000047.1:417823-436557 GCA_001278395.1 Lerema accius | reverse complement strand
CTTAAGATAATAAAATATTATTATTCATATATTTATAAATATATCAGTCATAATACAATGTTTATCACAAGGCCCTACCAATTACCTCAGTACTAATACTTCTTCAACAACCACGTAAGAATGCACAGTTTTTGCAAGCGTCCAATTATAATTATAATTATAATTGATGATTAATTATAATTGTTGCTAAGAAACTTCTTTGTTTCAGAGAACAGACGGCGTATTAATTGTTGTTTTTTTAGAATTAGGGATAGAGTTAACAGTTTATTTATGAAGAGGTCATGGATGGTTACTGTTGGTTCAGTTTGCTTGGTTTAGGTCCATTGGTGGTGGGAATATTCATCTTTTTATTAAACCGGGAAGTTAATAGTAAAGTATAATACGTATCTTGTATGTATGTAAAGCTTAAAAGTATAAAAAATATAGACTATGTCACTTTTACAATGCAGAGGAATCTAATGTCCTTTCATACATTATCTTATAATCCGTCTTTAAAACATGCGTCATTGCGTATGTATAACATGCCGGAGAAATTTATATTCTTATACATATACGAAAATCTGGTGTAGTCGGGGAAAAACTGCAAAACAGGCCTTTTTTTAATGACCGACGAAGTTAAGCAACTGCGCGCGCGGTCGGAAAGTTGGGTGACCGCTAGTAGCAAAATATCTTGAGCGTTTCCGTGCTTTGAAGGATGGATTAAGTCGTCGGTTCCAAGTTTATCATTAGAAGATGATAGATCAATAAAAAATTTAGATACTTGGGTCTATTATTCCTCCTCTAATACTCACTGGGGCAGCATGGTGGAGTCTCCTCAGTTATGAGGAAATTTCTCTACTCAGTAGGTACTGGGTCATTCATCGGTTGAGGCCGCCTTAAATTGAATCTTCACAAAAAACAACGCAACTCAATCTTAGACTCTACATATAACCTTCCTCAATAGTAGGTTCACACGTAGTAAAACTTAATAATGAATTTCTAGGTCCCCAAGGGTCTAGGTAGGTCTAGGTCTAACAATAATACATCGTAAAAGTTGTAAAAAACCGCATTCAAACAATAGATGCGTAACCTTTGTTGCAGTAAATGAATAATCGAATAGGTACATATTTTGAGGACGAACACTTCAAACCAACCCAATTACGATTAAACACAACGCAAAACACACCTAATCGTATACATTAAGGATTCAAATTTGCTTAACAACGAACTCTGTACACGGCAGCGCAGAAAAAATCTCGCCAAACAAAAAGTCGCATCTTTGATTTTACGTGCAAGCTGAACCGAGTTTTATGTCGGAACTTTAAGTCTGTTATTCGCTTGTAGCAGACAGCTATGTTCATACATCGCTGAGTATGTATGCCAAGCAAAATGAAGTATGCCAATATCATAAGTATTCCCGGTTGATCGCACTCAGCCTTCGACGGAATAACCGTTTTCCGACGATTTTTCTGTTACAACTTATAATCGACGCCCATTTCTATTTCAGTCAAGGTTTAATACGTTGGTTTTGTTTATATACTTGGTTTGCCTCGTTATTTACATCGAATTAGAAATGAATAGATAAAGTGAACACAACTACATGTCTTGAATCGATCTTGATAAATCGCATGAGTACCTAAAGCAATTGTAATAATAATAATCAGTAATAAAATGTGTGACCGGCAAATTGTTTTTAGTGTTTTGTTCTATAGTCCGCATCTTATTTTTGGGAGTTGACTTAGCTAAGAAAAGTTTCTCTGAAGATTAGACTTACTATTCTGGTGTAAAATAGTAAGAAACATCGAAAAACGATGACTTTTTGAGTAGAGTAAAGTATAGTAGTTGAGATTCTAAGAGGTTTTGGATATTAGCCAGTAAATAGATACAGATGTAAACTTAATTATCTGTAAAGTTACTAACAATAATCAAAATCAAAAACAGAAATCATTTATTCATGTAGGTATAATCTTAAGCACGTAATTTTTTTTAATCTACTCCCGTTTCGTAAAGGTGCTTTAATATGGAGGAGAAGAAAGGGGAAATAAACTCCTCCGCACATTTTTATTAAAATATGGCTAAGACTTCAGCTCAACTAGCGTTTAATACCTAAAATTCACCCTTAAGTCGGTAAGAACATTCAGATGTACAGTCAAAACATAATAAGACAACGAAATAAATCTCACTAAATTTAAAAAGTTTACAAAAAACCCTTGGCAGGGTTAACCCTAACAATGCCGCGGCTGTTTACACTGACCCATCACAATAGCAAAGGTTGACATAACAATATTGTGATTGCCGTAAATGATTACAATTGTCCACAAATTGCCCACGGAGCTTCATTACTGGGTAACCGACGAGCGATCTCCGTTATTACCGCGTATTTGTTGTTTATGCAAATAGAAAAAAATGAGAATGCGACTGGACTCGAATGATCAGACGTATTGGTAGTGTATGAAAGTAGCATGCGTTTAGCGGATTGTTTTTAGCTGAAACGATTTATTTTTTAAGTAAACCACGAAATCCAATAATTGCTATGATTAATAAATAAAAAATTAAATTTGTTCTTATGAGTGTGTAACAAGTTCTGAAACAGTGTTTTTGGGTCTGTACAATCATAGTATTGTACCTACGTTATTTTATATAGTTCTTTATAATATTTTAAAATTGGTTCTATATGTGATATTTGAAATAAAATTTTAATCCTTGATAAATAAGTAGTAGTTTTACAACCAATAATATTTAAAAAAAAAAAATTTATTCGCCATTTGATATTATCTAAACATTCGTTTCACCTCAAATCAAGATAATTGGTGTAACATATGCACAATATTGAGCATCAATCCCAATAAATAAATATAAATGACCCCAATATTAACAAGTGCACTTACATTAAATAACCGACGTACAATAGACACACGCCAGCCACATGGGGTCTTTTGTGCCCATTGACGTGAGACAGGTTATGAGACAGGTAGAGACATCAGACCCCCAATGCAATATTAACTCTTGTCAAAATACAAAGTGGGGTCCTTTTGTACCCCGACAGCGATACGAGGGTTGATCCGATAGGGCTTTGAAATGGCTATTGTATCTAAGCGTGCAAATCGGATTATCAGTGATGATATTTGTGGGATATTTAATGTTATTTTAGAATATATAAATACAATGTGTCTACTTTAAAAAGTTTAAAATAGGCGACGAAAATTTGTAGATATTTATGTTAGAATTTTTCTTGATATTTGTAAACTAAAATTAATAATTATAAAAATGTCAATCTAATTGCAGCACAATAATATTATGCTGAGTCAGCAAGTTTAGTAATCATTACAATAGTTTTTCGGTTTTTAAATAAAACAAAATGAGTGCCAAAATATTATAAACATGATGTATAAGTAAATCACGTTCAGCAAATAAGAAAAAATTATTGACTATTTGATTGGCACAAAATATTGCTCACACTTCACGGCAATCATTTCATTACACAATCTGGTATAATGATGAATATAATTCACATTAGAATATCGAGATTGAACTCGAGACTGCCAAAGGCCACTGTCAAAACACTAGTTTTAAATTTAAATAATAGACATACGTATATGACGCGTCATTATGGATCATACGCCTCGAGCGCTCTTAATATAGTTTTAATAGCAAGTATAACGATCTGGAGGACTGAGACAGCTCCGAATTGTAGGTGCTCTTATTTGGAGATCCAGGTTTGAATAACTGGATTTGATTCTGTATTTAATTTCATCAATTCATTGACGTGTTTTGTTCTCTAGTACCTGCAATTTCAGGCAAGCCTTCAACTTATAATTGAGAAGTAATCAATCAATACTTATTATAAATATTTCCTTATACTAAGGGTAAAGAAATTTTAAATTGCAAGTGAAAATCTAATTTGTATGAGAGTCTTCAAAATAAAAAAAGTATTTTTTTCTTTTTTTTACGATTTGACGTATGTCATAGAGCACGGCCTGTCGAGCAATGTAAGGTTATCATTTCATAAGTAATATGTTTTTTTCTACTACGCTTATTTATTCCGAAGTCGCAGTCTATAGTATATTTTTTCGTCTGTGAGTAAGTTATACAGTTTCATCTAAAGAAAACTATATTTATGAAGTGCTTAATGTACTTACTACCCATTGCAAATTATTGTGAAACGATAAAATATAAGAAATCCTAACGGTCGTCACGTATGATTACCACCGTTGCCCAGAGACCGATACTTAATATACTCAGTACCAGTAGTTTATCAGTCATAAGATCTTCGTACCAAACCAACTAAAGCTACCAACAGCCGTAAAATCATTGAACAATTAAGTAAACTATGTAATTAACTCCAATCGTAGTGTTCCCACACAGTGTTAGCTGAAAATTGGGACGAGGTCGAAAAAAATGGCGGATTTTAAATACAATCGGATATATTTTTTTGTGCCAATCGATGGAAGAACAATGACTTGTCATTTGTATTGTAAATGATGCGCACTGGATTTGTGAAGATACTGCAGATGTGCTATTTGAAGGCGACAATATTGCTTTGTATTTGATACAAATATACTTAAATTATTAAAAAAAACTTGAAAGCCAGTTGAGTACTTTCTTTTGGAAAAAATATTTAAAGCGTTTTAACAAAATATACGGCAATAATAAAGTTGCCCATAAAAATAGTTACCATATTTATTCATCAGAAAGTGCTTTTAGAACCACGGTATATTAATCAAAATAAAATAGTAGTAGGTATATCTAACAAATAAATTGCAATACTAAGACTAATCACATTGAACGAAACTCGACTAAACACTCCAATTTCTCAACCAACCCCCAACCCTTACCGATTACAGGTAACCATTGTCCTATTGTTAGCGAGACGGGTCGGCGCGACCGCACGAGCGTATCTAACGCGCTTTAAGTACCCCACGCAGTCGGGGGGTTACATTAATCGCTTGCAATTTTGGTGTCTATCCCTTAATGATTTGGTAATGTGGGCCATTTTGAACAATGAACTATTTATTTTATAGTATAGTAGGTAAGTACGTGCTGTTATAGGTACGTAGACCAAAAAATATATCTATAGACGCAGTGTTCGGAACAAAAATGAGGTCAAATTTTTTTTTACGCAATGCACCGGGAAATTATATCATATGTTAATAATGTTATCTTTTTTCCTACAACGGTTTTTTTGTACTGTCTAACTGAAGACTGAGTCTATATTTTTTGGTCTGTAGTACTATATTTTATATTGTTTTATTTACACGTGAAGCGCTCATAGCTTAGCGGTTGCGTCGCTTAAAATACATCGAAGTTAAGCAACTACGAACGCAGTCAGAGAGTTAATGGGTGACGGCTAGTAGCGAAAATTTATTACCATGGGTTAGATACTAATGATTGAAATACACTTATGACAGAAAAAGGCTACAAAACAGTACGTACCTACTACATAAAAGCGACTTTTTGCTTTTTAACTAAATGTATTTTTATTTCTCATCCACTGCGCTAATGCAGACAGGTTTACGTAGTATTTCATAAATATTTATCCACGTCTAGACTAAAATACAATTTTAGTAATGGTAATATGGAAAAAATAGCACGCGTCGATGGCCCTACTATTCCCTAATTACTGTAGGATCTTACAACGAAATGAAATAGACTTGTAGAACAACTCACACCTTATAATAATTGGTTTTAATTTGCAAAAAGCGTCAACAAAAACTGCGTATACTTGTTGAATCATGTATGTATGTATAGTTCAAGTTAGTAAGTGGTACACTTGCTAATGCAGTCGTATAAAAGGTAATAACATGTAGTATTTATTACACATTGCTTCAGAAGAGAACCCAGAAGTATTAACATAAATACATTCACTCGAAAAACAATTACCCTTTTCTATCCCCATGGTGTAACAAGACCTAAAATTACCCAAAAAAACATTTGGAAATTAAACTCCATACTCACAAAGCAAGTCACTTTACTGGGCTACAGCGTCACCATTAAATATATTTATTTATAAACAACTAAAAGAACAATAATGCCCTTTATAAAGCCCACTAGCTGCCAATAATAGCGAACTGTAGCCAATTTAAAGCAGTATCTTTATGATTTATCGACCGCGATTACTGCGCCAGTGTTCCGGTATGAAGGCTATCCGAGTACTTTAAACAATAACTTGATAAGGTAGAAATACTAGATGCGTATTTACTTTTGTCCGAATTAAGGATAATAGTCTCGATTCTATTTCATTTTAAGTTGAAATTATTATTTTTCGTCATAGGAACTTATAGGTTACCTACTCGTAGGTACTTTTTTGAATTGAATAATCACAGTCATCATTAGATTAAATTATTTGTTAATTTCATCAATATTTGATTCATGTTTTAATAGTAATATTTACAAAGTAACTATTTTCTAATCTGTGGTAATAGTATACTCGTATTATGGGCTTTGAGACAAATACATTCCTCACGACGTTTTCTTTTACTAAAGCAAGTCATAACTAATTTTTAATGCGTAAAAACTTTTTGCAAATTACACCTGCGTATACTATTTTGTTTGTCTCTTCCTTGATTAGAATTAGACAACCAATACCTGAACTGATTAGCCTACACTATGATATTAGGTATTACTTTTAATTCTTTTAGCGTAAAAGCTTTATTTGAATAAAACAAACTTTTTCTTTTGGACTCTGACTTAGAAGCATTACTAATACTGAGACTCGTAGCCACACAGTAAGATTCGCCATGTCAAAAGTGCCATAGACTTGACAAATACGCACTGAAACTGAGTACAGAAATTTAAACCTATCATTCAAATTTCTGCCTCGCTGGATATTGAACCCAGGACTCATCAAATAGCAATCCAGAGTAATAACCATTGTACCATACAGGTCAGTATTAAAATGCAATTCCATTTATTTCTAGCTAGTAAAAGATCAATAATATTTGCTATCGTAATTTAAACTGAACTCCTTTACAATCTGGTCCAAATAAATAACGAAATTCCAACATTATAGTACAAGAGTGTTGCCACAAGCACACTTCTTAATTAATTCCTCCGACGCCCAACAGAAACAAAAGAAACCTTTCGCAACGCTCGATTTGAGATACGACCACAGGCTAAAAAAACGACGCGCCTTCAGACCTCGGTCGAAACAGTAGTTCAAATGCGAAACTCGATACGATTACTTGGAGAGATTACACACTGCTCTCTTCGAATTAAATTTTTAAATACATCGATTCTGCTCGATTCGAAATTGGAAGTTTAATTCACGGAGACGCGGACGGCGTGAAAAATTGATTCCGGTTCGAGATTGATATCGGGATGTTAACGAAATGTCTTGTCTTTTTATTTCAATCTATTTTGAAAATAGACTTTATGAAAGGCCAGTAACTAAAATAGGAAAACAATACTTTGTTGATGGCACAGTAGTTAGCGATAAAATGTCATAGTGTTAATATATAAATACATAAAATACTTAACAAAATGTGCGTCATTTATCTGCTATAACATTTTACATAGGCATGTTATTTCTTTTTTTAAATATCGGTTCTTATTTTTTATTACAATCTTACGTCCCAGTACTAAGATGTAAAACTTTTGTAAAGAAGTTGATAGATGAAAAATAGTTAATAAGACTGCATTCGCTTTACTTTTTTGAGGAAATGTAAACGGTCCTTAAGACCATATCTATATAATATGGGATTCCGCGAATGAGTACACTCCACTGGAGCCATCGTTTTGAATCACTGAAGATGCTCTTTTTGATTGCCCTACACTTTTGATATGAGGCAGTTTTTTAACTGTTTGTGTTTATTTTATACTAGTTTTCCGTCCGCAGCTTTGCCCGCGTGGAATTTGGTTATATCGCGCGACTTTTTCGCGATAAAAAGTATCCTATGTCCTTTCCTAAATTAAGTTCTATCTTCATAATGAATTTCATCAAAATCGGTTCCGTGGTTTAGACATGAAAGCGTAGCAGACAGACAGAGTTACTTTCGCATTTATAATATTAGTTGGGAAGTAGGGACGTACCTATCAACAGGGGCCTTAGAGACGAAGTTGTTTTTAGTTTAAAGTTGAGTTCTTCTTAGTAAAGCCTTATTTTTACTCAACCGTCTCAAAAGGGTAATGTTTTTCGAGTATCTTTTCAAGTTCCACTACTGCCTCAACGGCTTGATGATTTTCTACACATATATTAATTGTGGAAGCGATTTAAGCAATTACATTTAATTTATATTGCGGAGTCAGGGTTTTTATTTCCTGTTAATGACTAATAGTTACGTCAAGATCTTTGATCATTGATTCCTTCATTAGTACCTACCTGTCGATTGTAAGTAAGCTTGTGTGATCGTCATCATATACTTAAGAATTTAATGGTTAACAAAGAGTATTTAAAACTCTTTTTGAAATTAACAACAACTTTATGTTTGTTTTCATATGTGCCATCTTCATATTATAGTGTACTGACTTTGGCAGTTACAGCGATATTAAGTTTAAGTTCATCTGGTTAAGATACTTATTTAATAATCTGTGTATAAATATTAATACCGTAAAAATAACTGGCAACAGTTTTCAACTCTACATTTTTTTGTCTAAAGTATATCAGGTTCAAAGTTATAGGTGCTATTTTTGAATTATCCTAAAATTAGCTCTTATTGGTTTTCGTTGTAATTTCTCTATGGAAGCATTTACGTTTTCCTTATGGTAATCTACAAGGTTTATTATTAACTCATTTCTCTGGACGTTACTGAAGTTTTTTTGAAAGAAGAATTTTGATTGGACATAGTTTTCTACTTATAACAAAAAGTACATGGGGGAATCGTATTGATGTTTGGATAATTTGGGAAAATAGTGGAGGTAATTACGTGATAATTTTTATGCTGTCTAAGCCTTAACACTAGTGAAAATAGGTTTTATATAATTTCCATAACGTTTAGAAAAAAATAGAAAATAAGTATTGCCATACTTTGACTCGTCTAAGCAGATCTACAACGTATACACTGGCGTTAGTAACACACTTCCCACATTATGGGGAATTCCCAAAAACTCGTATTTTTTTCTTAAATTTGACAAAAATGTTATGCTCTTCTCGTATGGTTTATGTATAATTACCCATTAAACACAATGTGTTGTAAAATGGTCATTTCAATTTAAATACGATATCACCCTTCGTAACTAAATCGCTCATGCCGTTTAAGAGGTATTAATTTCCACTTTTCAATCGTTTTTTGAACCAAAATTCTGTTTTTAAAATCTCCCTAGCTATTTATACACTACAGTTCATCTAAAAATACGTTTTTTCACATATTTTCATCAATTTTATGCGTTTGAACATTGTACAAATATTTGAGATTTTTAAGCGAAATTTTGGAAAAAGTGCATTTAAATGTATCAAATAATGTAATTCTACATTAAAAACAGGCATAGAATAACAAAATAAATAGTAATTTAAGTTTACAAGCGCCACAAGGGTATGATCTTTGCATTTAGAGGCAGCGCGCTCGAAAAACAAAGATTTTGACGGCGCTGGAATTCAAATTTCTCTCAAAAGGTATATCGACACGTTATGCACAAGTT
Source organism: Lerema accius (assembly GCA_001278395.1). Taxonomy (NCBI): domain Eukaryota; kingdom Metazoa; phylum Arthropoda; class Insecta; order Lepidoptera; family Hesperiidae; genus Lerema; species Lerema accius. Next base: position 427,005 of record LGAG01000047.1, on the reverse strand, counting down.
TTCCTTAGTAAAATACACGATTTTGCTATCATAATGGCTCTTCTTGGGGCGTAACCGTGTTTCCAAGACAACGACAATACTCAGTCGATTCTCGGCCATCAAAACAGTGTATGTGTCCCTGGTAGGAGTGGCTTTTAACAAGATTTGTCAATATATCCCGTTTGCGACACAATAATTTGCAGAGGCGTGACTTTGATAGGTGAACTTCAGTTTATCTCATTAGAATCATTCTCAAATCTCTTGGACCACGCCTTACGACCAATGGGATAGTAGCCTGCTAGTTTGGGAATGGTGGTTTGAGTCTAGGAATGAAAATGTTAACGGGATATGACGGAGCGAAATTCCAGGCGATTTTCGCTTTTATTCTTATGTAAATTAATGTATACAATGTGATTGGTTAATCAGAACATATGGATTTAAAAAATCTGCTCGTTAGCTAATACAAACTCTATAAAATTAACCATACAACTCCGCGCGTGATGTTGTTGGTTAAGGCACTGAAGCCTTTCTATATTGTGACATAGTTCCATCAATACCCACTAAATACGATAAAAAATGATAAAATAAAGCGATACTTGAATTTAGAATCAACATTTCATCAGAAATTTGTTAAGAAACCGGATCAAAATTCATAATTACCAGAATCTATAAGTCCAAATTTCGTACCAAAACTCGATTTTCGAATCCAAACTAAAAATTTTTCGTCATACAAAACAGTATAGAAATAAGTTTGACCACAGGGAGTAAGTAAGCGACGGTAAAGCCAGGTAAATCCATTAAACCAATAAAAGGGTTTTATTAAATGAAAACCTATTGGATTCGCGGTAGCACGAGGCCGGTGCATTTTGTTTCGGTTAGGGTAAGCGCACATTGCGAGGAAAAGTCTGTTGAGGACTTATTTGCTTTTTAAATTTGCTTCGTCATTTCTGCTATTAATTTCATACCCAGTATGTTCTTATTACCCGATTTTCATTAATTATATTAAGCCATGTTTTGTTAAGCAGTCTAATTTTAGAATACCATCGGTCTGTTCTTTGAATACTAATCAACTGAATGAAGCTACTACTGCAATAGTGGTCAGTAACTGGACCATTGTTAACAAAAATCGTTGAGCATTTCCCGACTTCGCAGAGCAAGTTGAAGTTTGCTAAGTGAGCTTACTTAAGCCTTAAGTTCCTAAGACGAAATATTTGAATTGAATATAATTATTTGATTATGAATTTAATTATAATTATTTGAATTTGAATTAGAAGCTGTCGATTCTACTTTTATTTTCATACGTTATGTTCTTTATAAGTACGGGAAAAAACATATTTGACAGTGTATAATTATATTTTTAGATATTCCTCAAAAAGTCTAGTAAGCAGTCAGGTGCATTTTGCACCATAATTAAATGGGAAAATAAATATTTTGTCAATAAAATAAGCCTTTGTTGAATGATTTTGGATACCCGAATTTTGACCGTTTATGTATGCCGCTGGTATTTCGAGTAAAATACTGAGGTATATTGTACTGAAAATTGACTGTACTCCTTAAGATATTATTGAATAAGACCACAACACTCTATGCTATTTATATTCAGAAAACAATAAAAGCTATGCCTTAGTCTTACAATATAAATAATAATAATACTTAAACAACAAAGTTATCAGGCTACACTAACACAATTAAGAAGCAGACATACAAACGTAAATCCTTCAATTAAGTCAGCGTTTTTTCCGTCCAGTGTGCGTCGCGGCCAATCCTTTCCCCACAAAGTTAAATACGGCTTATTCGATTAGTAAATGCAGTTGATTGAATTAAGGTGAACGCACCGGCCGCAGGATTAAACGGTCAAAGGGTTTGATTACGGCTGCTAATTGAATGTATAGACTTTGTAGCTGCTAATCTCAATTAGTGCTAATTTAATAATATTATGCGGAAGTGTCTTAGAGGAATTCATAGCCTAGTTGGTAGTGACCCTGCCTGCAAAGCGAGGCGTTCGATTCCCGGCTGGGGCAGATATTTATGTGTCAGATAAATGTTTGTTCTCGGGTCATGGGTGTTAGTGATGTTGGTAGTGTTGTCCATGCCACCCGCGACACAGGGAATACTAATGTAGGGGTATGAGAGTGTTAGCGTTTATTTATTCATACTAGAGCAGCGTGGTGGCGTTACTTGGTATCCTTAATTATGAGGAGTTGGGTTCAGTTTTGGACTGGGTTGAGGTCATGCAGAAATATCAGGTAGTTTAGCACTTGGATGAACCGGAGTGGTTTGAAGAGATTTCAGATTTAGAGTTTTTTTTTCTGTGGAGTTTACGTGAGGAGTCTAAACTAAAAGGAATCTTTAGGTCCAGGTTTTCATTTCCCTGACAGAAATAATGGTTTATGTTAACTACAGGACTTCTTTATTGTCACATGGAGATGATAGGAGAAACGCGCGATAACAAACCACCTTGGACTGAATCCGGAAAGTGCGGTTTGGTTATGGCAGACTCGCCCATGAAGTGGCTTACTGACTAAAAGGAAAAGAAGTTTAACCGTTGTTCACCGAGGTCAGAAGTACGTTGACTGTTTAACTAGAGTTTATAAACGTCCTGAGAACCTTCTCTTTGCCAGCCAGGTTAAATGAATAGCAGGTTAAGGCAGAATTGAAACTGTCCGGGTTCCTCCAGATTTTGATCAGGGAGCGTCCCGGCGAAGGTCCCAAAAATCGACCAGGGAAAACCCGGATACTACAATTATAAGTAGTACTCAATGGAATGTCGGGCAAGCGAAAGATAAGTAACAACATTAAGGAAATATTATATTGGTAATATATATATTATATTTAAACGTAATAATATTTAAATATCAATCTTGTGCAATCGCCGGCGGCTCCGCCCGCGAAATTGTAGCGTTTTCGTCTTATTTTTTATTGCTGCTCCTCTCCTAGTCATCTTAGCGTGATATTCTATAGCCTATATACATTATACACTTCCTCTATAAATGGATTATCCTTACACTAAAAGATTTTTTCAAATCGGTCCAGCAGTTTCTGAGATTAGCGCGAACAAAATCTTCAGCTTTATATTATTGGTATAGAAGTATAGATACAGTATACAGTGAAAATTATAGTAATATTAAACGTCAAACTCGTAAGTACTTGCAATATTCTTAAAAAGGGTATAAAGTTGAACCTTTCACTTATTAACATATAGATTATGAAAATATAAAAATTCTACAGACACGCTAGTACTTCAGAGATTGTAATTAATATAATGGGGGCCAACGAAGCGTAGAGTTTTTTAAATCGGTAAATTCAAGCTTCTTAGATTGTACAACATCAATAATTTACATAATTGGTAATCGCTATTACTACTTTACGGCCGCAGTATTAGCGAATCTTAATGTTAATTTGGATTTATTAACATTTTTTTATCTTTACCTAGTCGTATATCTTTATAGAAATACCTGAACGTGTGTCTGAAATTCAAGTCTTCCTAAACGGATTAGAAAAAAAGGTAAATTTTAAGGTACTTTCGAACTTTTAATCAATATTGCAAGAGCTTATTCAAGTACTTTTATAGGTATACCTAAGTAGTGGTAGTAAAATTTGATTGAAAAATACATTTAAAACTCATGTCTTAAAAATCTATTACTGTACCTAATTATACTAATTTCTAATGTCTTTAACAAAATTTCTCAAACACATACAATGTTAGCAACAGCCAACATAATTTATTTATTATAAAAGATTGAAGTGTTATCGCATAACTAATTCCTGACAGACGATAACCAACGACCCATCCGTAGAGCTTCTAACACGACATATCGAAATACTCGTAGATCTAATATTTAAAATGAAACAAGCAAAAAGTCGGTTTTCTGTCTGAGTAAAAGTTAAAGAGCACATCGTATAATTAATCACGTCGGCTTAGTAACATGGAAAGTACTGAATAACTCAAACACTGAATACACCCCAATGAAATAATCGGCTGCGGACGAGCCAAACAATGATTTGGTTGTGGTATAAGACAGAAGCTTACGACCTATTGGTTATGAGGCAACTATGTGGTATGTACTCGTAGTTTTATGTTCGATCTCGTAGCCTAGTTGGTAGTGACCCTGCCTGCGAAGCGAGGGGTCCCGGGTTCGATTCCCGGCCGGGGCAGATGTTTATGTGACAGATAAATGTTTGTTCTCGGGTCATGGGTGTTAGTGATGTGTTATTTGTGTTGTCCATGCCACCCGCGACACAGGGAATCTTAGTAGGGGTATGAGTATGGTTTGTGGTACCGTTTTTAGTTTGTTTAGAAATTAGCAAGTTACAGCAGAATCGTAGTGTAGCACTAAAGATATTTAAATAATGCTGAAAAAGGAACATACATTTACTTTATAACTAGGACTTTAGATGAACGATAAATTTTTTTTTATAAAATTATTGTCATAATAGAGACAATATACATGTTGTTATGGTAAAAGATAGTCAAGAAGAAGCAATTGGTATATATTTTGGTTGTATCGTTGAAATTACCTTATGGTTCTAATTTTAGTTGCTTCAGACCTTATTCAGCAATTCTCATAAAATGAAACATCTCATCGTTCGTAAAAGTAATTAATCATCATTCTGGCATCTAAAAACAATTTCGTGATAATGCTGAAAAAAAAACAATTCTCTTAGGTATGTAGGAAACCATTAAACGACTAGTAACTGCCATGTCAGATGTTCCTGATATTAATTAACATAGCGATTAGTATTTAAAGAATTTACATAATTACTTAAAAATGTGACTTTTTACTATTATCACTTACAAGGTCTGAGTCACGCAAGTAACGCCGCCACTCATACCTTGTACCAACCACTATCGTACCAACAATCTCGATCCGATTAAACGCAATAAAGCATCGTGGATTCGCATACAAATTTGCATAATTAATAAACTAATTAATGTGAAAAAAAGTCCGCCGTCACTGTAATGATAGTGTGGGGTTGACTCGCCTTACGTTTTTTCCAACAAACATACAGAAAGCGGATTCCAGACACATGAAATGTTCGGTTTTCATTTAATAATTATCAGGTGATTCGTATTGGTTCGCATTTTATGGTGTGTGAGCATGAATATCGGTTTATTTGATGCTTATCGCCTAATTGCTGACTGCGATTGCGAAGGAAAAGAAATAAGAAAGTATGTAATTAAAAATTGTATTAACTAGACTGTGGTGCGCAAGATCCTACTGTCTTAATGTAAGTAGATGTCTTTGTTTACACAACTTTAATGACATTTGGCGTAGAAGATAACTACTTTTATAGTTTCAAGTTAATGCTCTCCTTGCAAACAGAATCAAGCCACCCAGCATTTTTCAGTCCTTTATTTATGACCTATAGGCTAACATTATTTTGAACAATTTTTTTTTTCAATGTTTTCTTTGCAATTTCTTATTTGAGGGAGCATTTTGAAAAGTTCAGTATTTTTTTTATTTAATAACATCGTTAAAAGGAGACTAAAAAAAATTAATTCTAAAAATTGTAAAAACCGATTTTTCTAATTTGTTTACTTGAAATAGCTTTCATTGACGAAGAACCATAATTTCAATTGTAAGGCAACAAATTTTTTTTTTTTGCTGAAAATTAGAAGCCTTTAATATATAAGCTGCAATTACTCTATGTATAAGTACAGCATCTAACTATACCTTGAATATATTTTTATACCAACAATTGTCTAGTTAGAAACGATTTACCGAGTATTTATTAACTATAACCAACTCAAAGAGCTGTGAATTCACATAGATTCATATAATGCTCACATTTCAAACATTGTGAGTTCTTAGATTCTGTCGATAATGATAGTATTGCATACAACGTAGATACGTGTGTATAAAACTGCCATCATTAATTAGTCATCGCATTAAAGAAACGCCCGCGTAATCAATGTACATTAACTTTATTATATGTAAAAAATAACGTATGATATTCCCATATCATATTACTGAGAAAACATTGGATGAGAACGTCAGTTAACTAGAGGTTAGTTCCGTACGTTTCAGTTTTTGTGTACTACCTTACTTTGCATTCGTATTATGTAATATGCGTAATTTATATTTATGACAAGCCATATAAAGATATAGCAAGAAGTGTTAGTGAAAAAATAAGGGGTCATAATATAGTGCCTTAAGGTACTCCCTTTGACTCATATCAAAGGTGATTGTTAATTATCACTGGTATACTGAAAATTTGTTGTTAGAGTCATCTTATACTATTATTGGGGCTGTCAGCTATCCCTTGTCAGTTCAAACGACGCGAAAAACATAATATTGAGGTAATTTTTTGAAAGTGTATCTGTCGAAGGTAATCTTTGAAACTACTCATACGATTTTGAAGATTATTTTACAATTAGAGTGCGATTTTGTTACTACGTGATGTAAGCTATATTTTGTTTAAAAAACATTTCTTTATCCTCATTGCACTTTTAGAAAACCTACAATGTACTATAAAAGTTTGTAGAGAAGTTTAGTTGGACGGTTAAATAGTTATCATTGGATTTACTACGGAATCCTAAAGAGCTGAATCCGGGAAGCAGAAAACTAGCTTAATTATAGCTATCTTGCTGTAGTTGTAGAGTGGGATGTGTTTATGTGTTCACGCGCATACAATGGAGCCTGTGAGAGAGGTGTCAATTATGTGAAAACGTTTAACTGTATAATACAAGAATTTTTCCATCGTAATGGAAAAATGTTACGCCTTAACATCAATCAATTGTTTTGAAATTAATTAAAATTTCTTTTACACTTTGTTTGCAACTTCTTGCGAATGACTTCCGATATCCATACGATGGATTCTATACATACTTTAAATTATATTCGGCACTTCTTCTTCAAGTAAACTTTAACCATGCCAAAATTCTACATGACTAAATTATTCTTAAAAAGTGCCACATTAATGTCAACTGGTAGTACTCAGAATGTCCTAAGTATTGTAACGGTGTTATAGTTAATTTATTTAACTTCTACTTGTTTGATTACAAGTAACAGTTGACTCACGCAGTTCCTGAGAATTTCTCTGTAACCTTTACATTTTTTTTAAATCTACCCCCGACGCGTGGCCTTTAACCGAATAAGTTTTACCACTCACGTGATGGCCAGATAATTACCGCTCACGCAACGCTGTCCATTCAGAAATGGGGTGGAATATAGGGGTTGTTGAGGAATAAAATTGAATGTGGAACTTATATCACTGGAGTTAAATTACATACATACGAGTACATACATACAGAATCTAATAAAGTAATAACTAATGCCAGTTTGAAAGTTCTAGAAACTGCAGAATGGCAAATTATTCAGCCTAGATACACTTATGCACGTCAGTTTTTTTAATCTACTTCTTACTATTCTATTCTACTCATATTATAAATGCGAAAGTTTATGAAGATGGTTGAATATTTGGATGTTTGTAAGTCCTTCACCGTAAGGCTCTAACCGTAAAATGGATAAAACTGAAACTTGGCACACAGATAGTTCGCATCCAGGAATAGATTTTATCAAGATTGTAGGTTCTCTTGGCATAAATCCAGTATTTTTTTTAACTACTTTTTCACATGCGAAACCGCAGGCATCGTCTAGTAATGCTAAAATTATGTTCAATAACTTAGTTATCAAATAATTTACTAAAAGCTCATTCAATACAAACTGAGACGGCCATAGAATCGCCCGACGCTTCTTATACATTACCTGTTATACTTATATCTTTGCCCCAAGAGAATTGGCATTAGAAGAAAGGCGTGGTTTTATTCATCTCTTTCTAATCCCTTCCGTGGAGTATCGCTCTCTCTATTTTCAGGATCCTGCCTTCGATTTTTCCTCGGCACCCGGTTTGGTAGCGTCTGTGTAAGGGAGTTAGTTGTACGTCTTTCTATGTGAAGTTTTACGACGTTCGCTACCTAAGTCTCGTGTTTATCAAATGACGGTTGTCAGTTTGGTGGCCACAAAAATTGGTGGTAAAGTTGGCTATTTACGTTAGGTTAACAACTTGGATTTTTGCTTGAAAATCTTTAATAATTTAAGCTGTGAGCTTTCAGTATTATGTATATGTATTAGTATGTCCTTCGCTGAGAATCGAACCCAAGGCCACATTAACGGCTCCATAACACCATTGCACCATAAAATCAATAGCGAAAATATTCTATATATCTATACAACTAAATAAAATTGAATGTCTGTTTGTTATATTAAAACAACCGCTTTTATTTAATGCATACGTATGTATACACGGTACACGTACCAAAATTTTATTTTTTATTTTTTTGCCTGTCTGTCTGTCTGATCCAACTAATCTCTGAAACGGCTAACCCGATTTTGACGGGACTTTCACTGACGGTTAGCTGATGTAATAAGCAGTAATTTAGGGTACTTTATTTTTACTTTCGTCTCGGCGTAGTTTTCCCGAAGCGAAGCGAGGGCGAGTTCACTAGTCCTACAATATTAAAGTAACAAAACCTTTTAAAACAAACATTTAAGTTCCCTCGCCGGGGTGAACACCCCAGTCATTATCATTAACCCGGACTCGAATCCGGACCTCAGCTGACGTGGCAACCGTACCGTGACGTTCGTGACTACAACGCATTTAAACTTTGCCTGAGACATTTCGTTTGGTGTTTGGTTGCGTGGTTCAACGTCACTTGTATTTTGTATTGTATGTATTGTATTGGTATTGTATTTATACGTCATGGCACTAGCTAGATGTTGCATAACTGTGATCCGTTAGTATTCAAGGGTACCTAGGTGTTGCAATGGCATTGACGTCTAAGAAAGAAGAGACATAAAAGAAAGTACGCCCTAAAGCCTCCTGAAATACCTATGACGAGACGTTTGGAGTCTGACTTAATCAAGAGCGTGATAGCTGAGAGATAATCCCTTATCTGTCTACCTCTATCAATATACTTTGATTTGATAAGATTTGCTATAAGATTTACTAAGATTAAGATAAGATTTACTAAGATTTGCATCGTGGTTATCAGAAATTTGATGGTAAACTTTATGGTCAGCCCTTTAAAATACTATTGTACCTGGGTCTCGAAGTTACCTTGTCTATTCTGAGGGCATATTTTGTCTTTCCTCGATCTGACTGATATTGGTGATAGTGGCTTGAGAGCTAACTAATACCTTTTCATTCTGCAATGTTGATGCTTTTGGTTACTCATTTATTGGTATGAGTAACTCTTCTAT
>LGAG01000047.1:395697-417167 GCA_001278395.1 Lerema accius | reverse complement strand
ACCCCCAATTACAAATCTTGGACTCCCTTTTTTTGTCACGCCAACGTCGAGTTTCCCGCGAAGCCTTTAGATCCACCTGGACCACTTTAAAAATCAGTGCTCTAGTACTAATATTAAGAGAAATCCTTACCTTCTAGTAAGCTGTTAATAACTTAAGGCGAGTATAGTTTTTGTAGAGACAAATAACAGTGAAATGATATTGAATAATCTTAAAACTTCTCACTTGTTACATCCCATTGAAAATTCAAACCACAACGGGCAGTCATTAAAATTCTGCTTATAATTCAGAATTCTGTCAATTCCACAATAATAGCGGCATAATTTATGGAATCGAAGCTAAATACTTATAAAATACGGCGCTGCAATAAAATCTAACGTCCAGCGTACAGCGCCCAGCTGGGCCACGGCGCACCAGATAATTAAGACATATATTATATCAGCCTGGACTCCTACGACACAATGTAACAACCCGCAAAATAAAAGTTTTGTAGTCTGTTATGTTTTTTGTTTTAGGGTTGCCTTTATGGTGAACTTTAACGATACAACCGCATTTTGTTTTTAAAATTCCTACAATTAATAAATAAATAATTAGTGCAGCTAGCTTATGTACCCTAAATCTGTAAAAGTAGATTGCTATTGATTTTATTTATTCATCTTTTAAGAGTTACCATTTTTTTTATAATTATGTTGTCTTTCTATAATACAGTGTTAATTGAAAGCTTGGTATATTTTATACGATTTAAATAAGTTTTTTCTTTTAACGGTCAACATTTGAATAAAAATTTTAACAGTTAGACCCACAAACAATAGTGAAGTAAATTTTGATAATTTCTTTTAATTTATACCTAGACAATCTTGACCTACATGACCTAGGGTATTGCACTCATAAGCACTTGTACTAGGGTTATTTATAAAGTCTCAGGTTTAGTCGTCGGGTAATATCACAATTACTCGGTTACTACCTCTGGCTCCAGGCGTTCCGGCTAATAAACACGTCATATCTATATTAAGACCGGTAAGGAGAGAATAAACAACTGAATAATAAACATATAGAAATAAATCAACGAATGAAAGAAGTAATTATTTGTCCAATTGTAATGTACGAAGATATTATTATTTTTTTTATTTCCCTAGAGTAAAATAGTAATAACCTAGAAAGTAATGAAATTGAGTCAATCTTTAGCTTGAGAGGCATGCTTACTTTGTGAGACCCTATTTATAAGTCTTTTGATTGATTTTCAAGACTTAAAAATTACCCCAATTTTTACACTATTTTTTCATCTAAAATGTGTCAATGTTTTTACAATATTAGGTTATTATAAAATGTGTATTTTTCGTCGTAATTTTCCTCTTATGTGGTGAAGACTCCAAATTCAAAATGTATTAGGCGTTACTTATGAATTTTGCATGTTATTTTTATATTTAATTCAAGGACAAGAAATTGCGAAAGAAACTCCTAAGCGAAGGAATTTGAGCATTAGCAAATACTTAAAGACAATTTATTACATTATTTTACTTCAGGGAATAATTGCAAAATTTTCAAAACTGATAACTCTTCTAATTTAATATCGGAACGAATTAATCAAATTGTCAAAAATAAAACACAACATACAAAAATGTTTTCTCCGAATACAACAAGCTCAGCTGACCGAGGAACGGAGTAAGGACATCGAAACTCAGGGTATAGGTACGTAAACTGACACTAAACGGTGGCGTTACCCTACTTAAATATCAGTGAAACATCACGCGATACATAACCTTATTGTTGGCACAACAGAGTTCAAAACCCTTCAAAACCTGTCTGGAGTTATCTGCTTTGGAATTTGATTCTTAATACCTAAGTAATAGAGTAGATATTTGGGTGAAGCGTCGTAAGGTAAGATGCCCAGTGTAGGATTACTAAACCCGGCGTGTTTTCCATATCATTAAACATTTAACATCTGTACGTCAAATCGCATTTGACCGTCTTAAGAGATGGACGATGTGATTTTAGGGGTTTTAAAGGGCAAAAATTATTTATGCATTTTGCTTTTCAGAGATTGAAGGTTTTACACACACACACATAAATTATTTACCGTATAAGTATATTGTGCTTGTATCCAAATATACTTACTTCGAGATGATCTTAAGTAAGCGTAGCACATGCATGCCAGCAACCGAATTAATCACCGACACGTTGCTTGCTAAGGCAAGAGAAGAAAGTACTTACTCACCGTTCAAAGGCTGTTTAAAGATTAACAAGTATAGAACACTACATTGTGACAATTAGCCGATACACACTTGTAAGCAAATTTCACATTTTGCTTCATAAACAACTTTAGTTTAATTTAAATATGGTAATTTATTAATAGTAGTGATATCCTAGTGGTGTGAAAACGTCAAGACCAACGGGTCTCTCGAACAGGAGTTCCTGGGTTCAAATTCCACGGCACGCACCTCTAATTTAAAAAGTAGAAGCGTATTAGATATTAGGTGATTATCACTTGCTACGATGAAGTCTGCCAATCCGCATTTGCCCAGCGTGGTGGACTATGACCTGTACCCCTCACACAGGAGACCCGAGCCCAGCAGTGGGACAATTATGGGTTGCAATGATGATGAATTTATAAATAAACCAATATCGTAACATTTTGGTAACGTATGCAACTGATAACGATCTGGCAAAGTAACAAGGTAGACGTAGTAACGAATCGAACAATTCATTGCTTCTGGTAGATACTCGTAGCTCGTTAAGCTACATTAAAGATATTCGACATAAAAATATCTAAGATAGAAAATTAACCCTACCAATACACACTAGATTAAAAGTAGTATATATTATAGCTATATGTACCCTGTAGACCTCAATAATTAGTCCGTGCACTACAGAGCACCGCTAATGGGTTGGAGCTAACTGCTATAATTTTAGAGAAAATATACCAGTAGCTACCACTGCGTCGGTTCTCGCCATAAAATATCGTTTGACTGCAATCAGGGTTGAAGCTTTGCAGGTATTAGGGTTAGTACACACTGGTTATGTCCAAATTTTATTGTAATTTCTCTTTTTAATCGAACGGCTAATCCCGGTTTGAGCAAGTAGGTAATAAATTACTGAGCTAAGCGCATTACTAAACTTTAAAAATAATACTTACCTAACATTAATTTTTTGGTTGAATGTGTACGTTGTATTACTGTAGAAATGTTGGATGTCAGAATTTATAGCCACATAGTATAGACAAAGGACACAAGCGAAGCCCGAGATCAAGTACTAAAATTCATCATTCTATCCACTTCTTGAATTCAGAACCCATTGAATAGCAATAAAGATCTGACATAATTCATCTAACCATTACGCCATACAAGTCGTCAAAATTTTTAATTTAATATTATTCAGACGATTCCGTAGCCTATTTGGTAGTGACCCTGCCTGCGAAGCGAGGGGTATCGGGTTCAATTCCCAGCCGAGGCAGATATTTATGTAACAGATAAATGTTTGTTCTCAGGTCATGGGTGTTAGTGATGTGTTATTTGTGTTTTCCATGCCACCCGCGACAGACGAAATACTAGTGCGGGGGTAAGAGTGTGTTAGCGTTTATCCTGCTGTACGGATAGTGTACACTCAGCCCTATTGAAGTTCCTTCATCGTACGTCAAAGCCGCAGCACTCGCGCGTAGCGTTCACTACACAGAACAGAGAATGGCATAGAGCGTACTATAACATGTGCGGGGGAGTTTCTTTCCTCTTTATTCTCTTCCATATTAAAGCATCTTTATAAAACAGGGGTAGATTAAAAAAATTACATACATTAGAGTATAATTAATGCCTACATGAATAAATGATTTTAAATTGATTTTTATGCATGACCTGATTTTTTAGCTTCAAGTCATTTATAGGTCCAGTACTACGCACGGGTCTTTCCTCATAACTGAGGAGACATAGAGCCGCTTTGGTGGAGAGTAAAGTGACCTATGAGGGAAGTTTTTATGGCGCCCGAACACTTTCGATATAGCTTATTGACTTTGACTATCATTTACAAGAAAGGAATCTTCCCAAGAATTCTTGCTGCTTATAGTCAGTCATCCACTTACTAACCACGCTTACAATAACTTAACTACATCGATCATTTTGGATTGACGCAAGCCGCCGGGCTATAAGCACTTTAATCAGTCTTGAACTGTAAGATAAATAGTCCAAAAATTTTCAAAATTTTCACGTTCCAATTTCAAACTCAAGCAAGTAGTCTCCACGCATTTCATTGTTCCCTAACGCGAAGATAAGAACCGTCGTGAGATAACACGTACAATACTTATCCAATTAAATTAACCGACTGTGCCAATACGGGTAATGAGTTTTGCGATATTTATTTCTCAGCCATTAAAAGTATCCTGGAATGTGTATAAGTTAGTTTCAGAGACAAAGACGTTTATAACGGTTCATCTTACAAGGATAATGATTATTATAATTGTGTTATAATATCAGAGATTTGGAGTAATTCAAGTTAACAAAGGACCCGCTTTGCGATCGAAATTTGACCATAACTTATTACGTCAAACAATAGAGTATAGATTGCCTAAGAGTCAATCCTAACATCAATTGTCTATTGGCAATGAATTCGGTTATATCGCGCGATAAAATGTATTCTATGTCCTTTCTCAAGTTCAGTTCTATTTCCTATCGAATTTCATCAATATCGGTGCAGTGGTTAAGGCGTGAAAGCGTAGCAAGACAGAGTTACTTTCGCATTTATAATATTATCTAGTAGGGATTTTCGGATGCTTTATACATAATAATTTACTTATAACACAGTCAGTCAACAACCCCACGGTACTGGAAACAGTTAATTCGTTTGATTAGCCGCTGAATCACGGGTTTCTGCGAACTGAAGCGGGCCTTTGACCAATGAGCGTTGAAACACAAGCTGTCATTCAAACCAACTAGCGATGAGTACTTACACTGAATAACTCTAGTATAGGATAATATTCCGGGAATTTGCGCTACAATTTGGGGAATTTGGACGATTTCGACGACCTCGTAGCCTTGTTGATAGTGGCCTGCAAAGCGAGGGGTCCCGGGTTCGATTCCCGGCCGGGGCAGATATTTATGTGACATAAATGTTTGTTCTCGGGTCATGGGTGTTAGTGATGTGTTAATTTTATATTACTGGAGATTTTTTGAAATAAAATATTTTTATTAAGTCATTTACGTCGTAAAATAAGCTCAAAATGGCGGCGCTTTCCCCTCCACCGAACGCGATTTTTTACTCTTCCTGCTTATTGTAATTAATTCTTTGATCCTTTAGCTATCCAGTGGTAAAATGTAATTTTGGATGTAGGCGATATATCCGAAAATACAACGCCAAACTATATCCTCTGATTTTATTATCATGAAGTTTTTAGGATTGCCCCCGTATGGTAGCTTTAAAGACGTATGCACGTCAAAAAATTGTAAACAAAAACACACTTATTGTAGTAGGTAGGTAAAGATGGTACCAACATTTTGTATTGTGGTTAGTTTGTTCTCCCTCGCACTGCCTGTTTGTGTGAACAGACAATGATAGTAATTACATAATGATAAGTCATTTAAACGTTGCCTGCGGTGCGGGTGTGTACGGTAGGCAAAAAAATATATAAATTACTGTATCGAATTAATTGACAGCTAATTTATAAAACAATTAGCTGTTAGGTGTTTGTGGACTTACTTATTTCTTTAGCAAATTAGTGAGGTCTTTGTATTGTTTCTAGTGACACTTGCAGATTAAAAAATGAAAGGATATTTATTTATAAATTAAAAAGATATCTTATTAGTCAGTGAAGTAATTTTAATTTTATTGATTTTATTTTGACAATGTTTACTATTTTGGGTAATACTTTTAACTATTTTTTTCCTTATTTACAGAGGATAATACACGACATTGGTGTTCTATTACAAATTTTCAATCGGGTCTCCTTTCAGATTTGTGAATAGCAGGCAGATTTATGGGATCGGTTAATTTTTTTTTTTTCCAGGTAATTACAAATTCATATTATACAATAGAAATACATAATTTAATTACAATTACAGCCTTCTGTTATAGCAGCCCTGTATTATGATGAAGTAATTAAATTCAATCACCAATTATAAACACAAATGTGCATTTTTGGCAACCAAACCTAGACCGCTCATTTGAGCTTCCAACTCAGCAATAATAGTCAAAGATTATAATAATTCAACCGACTATACTCTCCGATATAATCCGATTGCCTATAACCAGTTGAGTCCAAAAAACAAAACACGGTGTAGCATTTTGAAATAATAACGAATAATCGGCGCCATTACTAAAGTGAATAAAGAGTAATTTTGCCGACGGTACCTCTATAGATTTCGTGGAAAGAATTCCGAATCATTTGTCTGATGCGGTATAATAAGACTCAATTATGAAAAAGTTACGACTGTTCTACTTGTGAAATAAGTTTAAATTTTCTATGTTTATAATCATTATAATATAAGACTAAGAGGGCTTCCTTTTGTTACGTAATGCGGTCGATTTTTTTTTGACTCATCGCTCCCTTGATGAGATGCAATGAGATTTTAGTTAACCCATTCTGTCATCCTCCATCTCACGTGACATTTATAGTATATTTACCTACTAACTAGACATTTGCCTTTTGCCTACTAATGCCGTTTCTTACTTTGCCTACTACTTAGGTAGGTACTTGCCTAGTTAAAAAATAATAGATAATTGCTTTAAATTTTTATTCAACTTCAGTTTTCTTCATTTTCTTTCTACTGTCTCTCATGAAAAGAAACATGATATTTGCCAGGACTCTCCCCGCAAAGCAAGATTAGATAAGATTCAACTGAATTAATGAACTGAAGCTTTACGTAATAAATAGAAGATAAGCATGTGCTCACAAAAATAAACAGAAAAAAAACTCATAACTCGATTAAGCCATTCCCAAGCTGTAATCAGTTAAATATGGGGCAAATCATTAAAGATAAAAGATGCCTATATTACTATCTTTAAATTCATAGTTTAATCGCCCATATATACATAGTCCATCTTATGAGTAACTAAGACTTTTAAAAGTTCTCATTTACTGTAATCATTTTTAATTTCACGATACAACCTGCTGCCGTAACTACTTGTACTCGCACCAGAATTTAACTGCTTCATTTTAGTTCAATCAACTACGTACAAACAGATAGACCACCCAGTATCGTAAAATGGACAATAAATTTTAAATATACGTAAATGATTACGAACAGATGTACGTAAATGTCAAATGATCAACGACTCGTTTTGTGAAACTTTGACTCGCTGTAGCTCAAAAGTAGTTAACATTTTAATTGTAGTTAGAGTTTATAAAACTGTAATAAGCTGTGAAATTCACCTGGCCAGTATTTATAATAGTTTTAGTTATAACTACATTAGTTAGCAGTGTAATTAACCGTTTTGACGAGTAGAAGTCATTGACGAAAAAAATCTCACTGCTAAAGATGCAAGTAGTGACAAAAATTATATAGCATAATATCACTTCTACTATAGATAAGATACTAACAAATCAATGACATTTCAATTTCTGATATCCGTCAAGCCTTTAATGCTGTAGAGCTAGCGAAAGAAATGGCCGAGCATACGCTTGGAAAAGATTACCGCTTCTGGTACATTCAAGAAAATCATTGCAATGAAACCCGAAAGATCTCCGTACTATTTCGTTTGGGACGTACTTAAATAATTTTTATTAGGAGATCAGCTTAAGCTGGTCTTACTGTCCAGTTATGATAGATTCCTAGAGAAGATACATGTGAATATTTATAAATCACTCTCTTTTGCTTCAGTTATAATTACACCACAAATATTTAACCTTTTTTTCGTCATTTCGGCAATAATTATCGCAAAATTAAACAAGATTTATTATGCCAGGTCTACATAAATCCCAATTAACCTAACCAGACAACATAAATAATTTTCCTCAAACACCGCGCAAGATACGTATCTACAAGAATTATTAATGGTAGTAAACAACTAACTTATTTGCTATTAAAATCATCGTTTTTGTCCAATGACCAGTCAAGCGTGGTTCTCTCAACGGTATCAGTGATGACCAGTATAGTGAGACCTCTCGGTAGTATGAGAAATACGCCTAGTCTATATTGGTACGGTTGAAATAATCGTTGACGTTTTTATGTGATAGACTGTACATTTCTTTGACCATTTCACCTGATTCAGTACTATTTCTGTTACTCACTACTTACTTATTTAATACCTTATTATTGTATCTGCGTTATAATTGTGTACTTACATATCGCATATCGAATTGTATCTCGAATTTATACACGGCTAGTTGGTATCGCGTACAGCACTGCACTGGGTTTATAATTTTTTTTAACTAAAGGACTGTATATTATTAAGTATGTGATCGAAAATCGACCATATTTCATTATTTAAACGATACACCTTAAACCCCTTTGATATTTCTGCCTAGCAGACGACAATATCAATGTAAACACCACAGACCCATAAAAAACAATATACAGAGCAGTCGTTTACAAGTGCGACTAAATAAGTAACGAACAAAAATCTGTCACTCGCTCGCCGTATACTACCGAGTGACCAGCATTATAATGTTCGAGCGCCTCTATATTTATGTTTGTAATTTCGGCTGGATAGCTCCGTCTATTCTTTTATATAGGTCTGTGGGTAATACATAGAAATATTTTATTCATTAAAAATTAAATATGCAGACATTTGAATGGTTGCATTTACCTCGGATAATTTTTGCTTATAAGCCGTTATAAACAGTAACAGCCCTTAATAGTCCTACTCGAAATTTGTTACGATTTCCATGGGTGGCAAGGGACGGTTGTACTGTCAACTCACTTGCTATCAATACTATAAAAAATTAAGGTTCCAAAAATATCAGATATTTATTATAAATATCAAAATATTGGATATATATGATATATATCAAGTTTAATATTATATCCATTTTGTATGAACGTCATGTTGTTATTTTATTGTATTTTATTTATGTATATTTTTTGCATATGTTTTACATAAACATATAATTTTTTATACACACTATATTTTCTTTAAATTTTTTTTTATTGGACTTAAACAAACAATGTATTTGGACACCAGAATACTCGCAACCTGTTGATAAATTGTCCATATTAAAAACACCCTGTATAAACAGCGTTCGTTAACTATCACACCGCGACAAATGCCAACAAACAAGCAATAAATTTGCAAATCGACACTAAAGGTACTAATGGCTACTAATGACCACAATCTCTAAGATATTGACCACCTGGCTTGAACCTTGTCACACATTGATAGAAAACCTGCATTTTATACGCATGCAAATTATCTCTACCATACATTTAAAGCAATGTGCTAGGACTTAGGAGCATCGCACACTTGGTGCTTTTTGAAAGCGATACTTTTACTCCCTTAATAATAAATATTGTTTACTTTCAATCGATGTTGTGTTATAGTTTAGTAAGATTTAGCAATAACTAGATGATGCCCGCGGCTTCACCCGCGGAAAAGTTGTTAAAAAAAAAATTTAATTAGTCCCGAGGGAACCTATAATCGGGACAATCTATCCTATGTCCTATTTCTGGATGCAAACTATCTGTGTGCCAAGTTTCAGCTTAATCCGTTCATAGATTAGAGCGTAAAGGACGTACAAACATCTAAACATCCACACAAAATTTCACATAAACTTATTCGTAGAGTAAGCAGGGAGTAAACTTTAATTTGTTCTTAAAAGAAAAGGTAATCCTAGGATTTGTATTATAGGTACTATTCCCTGCCACCCATATACGTTTGTTATAAGCCTCGAATATGACTGTTAGAAAGATTGCTTGCTAGTCGGTTAGTAGGTCCTGTTGTTAGTGATAGTTGTTAGAAGTATAAGTTGTTAATTCGTCAGTGAAGATACTGCGGAAGTTAGCCTGTTAGTAAATATTAGTAGACCGATTAGTAATCAACTATATTAGTCCCGTATTAAGTTGGTCAAAAGATGCGTAGCTATCCCTAACATTGATATGATATAGGTACGTATATTTACATACACCATTTTCATTAGCAACCTTCGACAATAGTCGTATCGGTCACGATAAAACATCTGTCAATATTACACTATCCAATACTTACAAATGAACAAATAATTTGCAAATAAATTTAAATGCACCTTTCCATTATTTTTACCGCATCACCAAGCAACGACGTGAACTTAACGCCTAATACCTTTTAATTGAATTAAATTAAAATAATTAATGATTGTTAAGTAAATAATTAGTTAAATCCTCCCTTTATTATTGGCATCATTAGGATCTATGACGCAAATAATTTATCGTGATGGTAATGTGTCTAATTACTATGTTTAAATGTTACATAACCTATGTTTGAAAAGTTTGACAAACATGTTTGATGTTTTTTTTTGATTGAACACATGTTGGTTATGCATTTTAGTAACGCATGTTTGATCGTTCACATGTAAATTTAATTATAGTTAAATGATTTTTGTTTTATAATTATATTAATAGACAATAAAAAAATGTCTTGCAACTCACATGGTAGCCACTATTTTAAAACATATAGCATCATCTATTATCATAGTTTGAAACAGTTAATTAATTCCTTTTTTTCAGATTTTATTAATAGATCAGATGTTACTGTACTCAAAGCAGTATTCAACACTCTTGATAAAACAGTACCTACTACTAATACATTAGGTCATCTAGTAGCTTCTCGGTAGTTAAGGCTACGCTGTGTCCCAAAGCTTCCCCACTTCGGTGTTAGAGAGAACCCAGGGGTTTTTAGTGAGTACAATGCTTCATATCAAATTTTCTCCCACCTTATTTATGTCTGGCATTTTTACTGTTGTTCCATCGACTTTTAAATCACAAAGTGCTAAAATAGTTTTCACTTCAAAAACCAGACCGCGAAAAGTTGGGTGAAATTGTTATACCACGAAGTCGCGAATAAACTCATAATTTACAACTAGAAGTCCGCCCGCGTAACTTTCCCGTTTCTGGAATATATTTTTTTGCAGCTCCTCTCCTATTCATCTTCGCGTGAATGTTATATCGCCTATAGGTTTCCTTGATAAATGGACTATCTTACACTTAAATAATTTTTCAAATCGGTCCAGTAGTTCCTGAGATTAGCGCGTTCAAACGAACAAACAAACAAACTCTTCAGCTTGATATAATATGTATTAGTATAGATGTACGATTTTTCCTGCCACCTATCACTAGTAAATTACATACTTAAGTTTTTGCAAGCCATGGGAGGTCTGACTAAATAGTCCATGGGTATTTTTATCAGCGCAATACTGTTATGGTAGCAATTAATGACTAATTAATGGAGATGTGCTGCGGTGAGTGATGCGCAAATGACCGTACTTGTGTGTGATCGTGAATACCGTTGGAACATAAATACACACAAACATACATACTGGACGCTATGACAGTTCTGGATGATTGTGTAAGTGTTGTAAAACTGAATTATTAAAATAATATTAGGTGTTATTTGAATATTGCTTTGTGTGACTATAGTTAAGTTTTAGAAGAACTAATTTGCTCTATAAATGTTGCCAAAGTTGCAAATGTTAATAAGAATAAATCACTCAAAAAACTAAATTACATCTAGGAATATAATCTTCATCTTATATAAGTCAATCATCTTCGGCTTTTTAGGCATTAACTTATATAAAGAATTTTCAGCTGTTACTACCATTTGTTAAATAAAATTTTCTAAGACGCTATGTATTAATTATGACTGTAATGACAATATGAAAGAGTAGTATTATTTTATGACAATAATGTCATATCTCAATACTGCAAGGTTAGAATAATATTTTAAAAGAAGGTTGTAACTCCTGGAGATATTAATGAAAATTATTATAAATATTTAGAGTATCAAACTAAGTACTTTACATAACAAGGAAGCGATGCAACATATCTTCTAAGTTTCTAATCAACGTAAAACAATATATAACTCCGGTATAAGTAACTGTAAAAAATCTTTATATAAACATAGCTATTGTTCTGTGGCATTGACTGATTATCTATAATAATCTTCACACGAGAGAAAAATACTTCCCTGTAATATTAAGGTAGATATAGGCTACACGGTATCTCATTGCAATCTTGTGTTATTTTATCAATCTCTACTCTATTGCTTTCTAATGCTGATTTCAGGATTTTTTGTCAGTAACTTACACCCGAAATTGTGCTTTATTTTCGGGTCAAATAGCTCAAATTGCAACAGCAGATCGGAATCAGAGCTCGACTTAAAGAATAGTAACATGCATTAATCATACGAACTAAATTGTTTATCGTTGATTTGTGTACAGAATCCATTTTAAACTTTATCTTGAGATACTTAAAGCCGAGATTAGATTGTTTTAGATAACGTCTTAAGGCGAAGCTCCCACAAGTGGCGAGATTGACATTTAAATGGTTAAGTGGAAGTGAAAGGCGATATTTTTGATTAAAATTGGAAAATAATTGCGTCTCCCACGAGGCTATGACTTCGTGTAATACGGAGTTTTTTTGTTTTAGTCGTTTAGGTCGGACTGAACCGGTTATTTCCGGTTGTTACAAACTAAACTGCTGAATCTATGAATAACGTTCAGTTTGGTTACATCAAAATATTTAGCGAAAATTGAACCCTACTTGTAAGACTACATGGTTCATTAGCAATTTTTTTCACCCTACGCAATCTTAACAACACTCTTAACTTGACCACACAAAAGCAAAAACCACCGAAGAGATTTAAATTCATCTTTTAAATTTCTACTTCAAGATTTGAACTCGAAACTCTAATTATAACAGCGTCAAATATACCATTCAATAAAGCCTGGGTTCGATTCCCTGTCAAGTTGAAGTTTGAAACAGGAATTTATTTTCTTGTTATCAGTCTAGTTTTCAGTGCCAAATATTCGAGATATGAATGTATAGCGATGTAAGATACATTTAATTATAGTTATAAATAATACAATAACACAACATTACTATATTGCTATAAAATGTTTTTTTTTTAATCCATTAAAAAGTACACCACGATTTACAATTCTTTTTACGACTTGCATCAAAAGAAACTCTTATCATAGTTGTAAGGTTTTTTGAACTTCATAGTTTACTACCAAGATATTACTACTAGCGTTTTACTACTATAGAATTTATTATCCTTATCAGATGGAACGGTTGTTTTCAAGACAATGCACCCATTATAAATTAAAAAATTTAAGTTGCTAACTTCAGATGTAAAGATTATAGATATCCCTACATTTTAACTAAATGGCCAGAATTCAACATTAATTCAATTTTTTTTTAACTACTATAATGCATTAAGGTATAATTAAAACAGATTTTTACTACAAATATGTGTATTACAAACAACAAAAAGATATATTACAAACTATAAATTACATAAAAAATAAACTTAAATTATATTCACAAAAAAATTTAATTGTCTAAAAATCCTAAATTGGGTACCATACCTAGAACGGTAGCACCATTCCGTCGCTTTGCCAGACTAATAAAATAATAATTACAATACTTATTGCAATTTTCTTTTCCTTCTATTAACCTATTGTACGCTATAATACTTATATTAATTCCTTCATTCTGTCAGAAAACAATAGTGTTGTTCGACTTACTCCGACTATTCATTACAAGTGCCAGTCTAATATATCGTTATTTTTTCACAAACGCACTAAAGACTAAGATATTATTAACGCACAATATCGTATAAATTAAAGGCAGACGTCGACTAATGCGTTTCTGAGCTGATAGTACGAATTTATAGCGCGTATAAATGTTAAAAAATGTTGCGAATGCTCGAGTAGGGTGTCACCGTATTTATACGTGATCGACGGCGCGTACGCAATACACATTGCTTAAATATGTAGTGTTAAATATATATATTTTTTAATAGTTTACTGAACTTTTTTAATAATCTTATGTACACTGTATAGATAGACTTTTTTTAAATTAGTTATTGGTCAACTTTAAATTCGTTTAGTAATACGATGATAAGTACTGCCCTCTATATCATTAGAGTGAAAGGATGTATTTTCGTAGACACAACTTGAAAAAGCAACACGTGTGTAACCCCAAATATTATCAAAAAGTCAGAATTAGAGATGTAAAAGTTGGTAAATCTAACTATTTTGAGACATAGTTGTATGCTGTCACTGATTAAGTATAGTTCTACGGCATTGCAAAATAAGTTATAATATCATAATACTTTTGAATTTATTTATATTTTATCAAAAATGTAATCCATCTCTATTTTTAAAATAATTAAATTAGATGTCTAAGCTAAATTAATCCAATATTAATTAATGTAACGTCGTTAAGCTTATCATTTCAAACAGAACCGAACATAACCGATTCAAAATCATTATGTATGGATAATCTCTATGCATGAACATGGATAAGCCATTATTTTCTCGTAATGTCAATCTGTGCAAATCTGAAGCGTGACCCATAAATAGCGTATATTGTTACATTATTTGCATAGAACATAGAAACGTGCGTGCAATAATAGGAAATAATATTAACTGGTAGAAAGTTAACGTTTCTTTACGTAATGTAACATGTATTTTTAAAAATAGCTTAAGCGTGCTTACACTTGTTGAATAATTTCCTTTTTATAGGGATGTTCTTGGTGAAGATGGATAAATCGGTTGGATTGAGTAAGAGGGTATGAAATATTAATTACAGAAATATTAAATAGATAGATAAATTACCCAGTAGATGCCACTATTATACCTTATTTTGTAATATTATTATCTTTTACAACGTGTTTTATTTTCTGAAATAAAACCACGATAAGACTTTACTATATAACTTTTGAAAAAGGTTGTGGCGTTTACTACAAACTAGTCAAATTTGGCCAAAGAAGTCAACTTACTTTACTTCAAGTAAAAACCTTGATAGTACCATTATTTAATAAAAATACATCGATATTGCTAACTTAAACTCAAACAAAACTATAAATGGAAAAGCCTGATTTTAATTCCTATAGTAACTACCTACCTATCCTTATTCGATCTAGTTATCCAAGCCATAGTTTACCTACAAAACCAAACAAAGCCGTCGCAACAAAATATCTAGAATCAAAACTACGCCGTTTCAAATATAGAACGTACACGCCAACCAAATAAATCAAATAAAACGAATCTACTTCGCAATCGTAAGCCAAACCACCCACTGCTCGTGAAAAGTTGACAGTTTTTCGCTAATTGACATTTTATGACAGTAATTTGACAGTACTGATATAATTACCTGCGTAAACAAGTAGATTGCGCAATAATTGGCATCTAAGAGCTAACGAAGCATGATGCCCAATGGTTTGTGTAGATGTAATCGGGTTACCGTTTTCAATATTATCTAGCTACAGTTTCTGGTTAAGTTCGTAACTACCTACCACTGATTATACATAAATACTGATATTGTTAATCGTACACTCTTGGTGAAGTAGTCATGGTCAATATTGGTCTATAATTTTGTGTAACCGCCTTTTTTGTACTTAATGATATGTATGATATGTAGCTCCTTTTTGGTGGAGTGAGAACAATCGTTGATATTGGAGGGCATCACAGTTTTAATAAGGCCTGTTCATCGAGATGGATTGAGCCCACGTGATCACTTGCTCTTAACTTTACCTCATGATAGATAAATGCCTGATTGATGCTGATTGAGTGACTGAACTAATCTGATTTAGGTATATAATGCATATCAATTTTAGCAAATTGGACATTTAATTTGAGCATTATTGAGGAGTTTTAAGTGTGTCTGGGTCTGTCGTGGGTTCGAATCCGTAAGAAAATTTGTACATACATTAGTTTGCTAGATTTCCTGTGATTGAGGCGCGAAAAGGTAACAAATCGGCAAGCTACTTTCGAATTTGTAATGTTGGTATGGATTGTAGGAAATGAGGATCACTTTTCTTTCGCATATCTCGTGCATCTCAGTCGCCAAATCCTATGTGTGGAGCGGAATAGAGAGATAAAAGATCTTTTGACTGATAAATACCAAAGCACCAACCCAATGAATATTCAGGAGAAAAACTAAGACATCTTTATGAACCAAAGTCAACACGATGTGAGTAATTTCCAAACACAAGATCTACGAGTATAGTTTGCATGGCATATGCACGAAAAACTGGCATAAATAACATTGAAGCGTGCAGCTTGTTACGGAAATACAGACGTTGCGTGGTTGTCGGGTGCATTGACAAATTGTGAGATTTATGTGGCATGTGTGTCGATTCTACTTCTGTTGTCCGAGACGAAAATTGTTTTGATAGTAACACGCAGGCACTAGACGGTTTGGAAGGAAAATATTTGATATTTCTGACACCTTTTTTCAGTTGAATTTTAACAAGAGTGGTAAGTTTATTACCCGATTGTGCTAGGTTTATATTTTTCGAGTGTATGTACTCGTATGTATAATTTATTGGCATGCTCTAAAGCCTCATCGGCTTGACGGATTTTAACATAGTGGGGTGTCATTGGATTCGTCACTATTTTAAAAGTGAAATACCGATGAATAAACCAATGAAAAATAAAATAAGGTAAGGTGGGGTAAGACTAACACACGGGGCAAGACTAACACTGTCTATTATCTCGATACGTATAGCTTAAATACGAAATTCTTCCTTCTTCTTACGAATCCTTCCGTCTGTAAGATAGAACAAACGTAAATGTTCTCGGCTAAAACACACACATGTCGTTTCTTCAAATGCATATCGAGATAATAGACAGTGTTAGTCTTGCCCCGTGTGTTAGTCTTACCCCACCTTACCTTACCGAAATAGAATCCTAAATCTCCTGTTTAATCTAAAACCGCTTACACTTTTAATGAAATGTTCTAACAAGCTCATAATTTCTCCATAACATGGTAACATCGTTTGGTCAGTGACCGATCCATGACCATTTAGAGTGGGCGCAGACACCGTGACTCCCATAGCTGCGGTGAAAATTGCAGAAAATTAATTCATTTATACAACTGCAATATAGACTGCACTAGTTCGTAACACTTTTTATTTTACTGGGATTTGACTGAACTCGGCCTGTTTTGTTAGAAAGTTGTATTACTCGATTAATTATCGATGTTGAACTCGATTTATTACTCGATTAATTAGCATTTTGGTTTTTGGGAACATCATTTGTATATCTCTTGAAATTGTGACTGAAATGTCAGTTACTTCCTATAAGCATAAAATATATAGTTACAGAAGTTAAACTCATGTATGTACTTACTTCTTTTCCGATAGTTACTTCAACTTGGGTTGACACCCTTCCGAATAGGAGCCGAAGTCTGTGTCCCAAACATCAGATTTTTTTATGCTACTCAAGTCTCGGACTTGATTAAAAGACTGCCATTTAATGGTAAAAACTGGGACCGTCTTTAAAAGTTTTAATATTAACGGCCACCCATACACTTTCCGACCGCGCCCGCAGTTGCTTGACTTCGTCAATCGTTTGAAATCAACGCAAGCCGGCTATGAGTAGCAAAATAAAATCTGAAAACCTGTACCTACTTTTACTTAAATTTTCCTTAGCCATTCCATTTATTTATTCGTAAAAAATATTAAACGATTCTTTCCTGTGGTTTTTAATCATGCAAATTCATTTATACTTAATTCGTGGTTTGCGCTTCGTATTACCTTTAAAGCTTGTGGTTAAACAATCCGACACTTCAATCACGGTTTATACAGCCGATAACCACTAGCGCCCTAGGGGAAATTTGATACTCGTAACCAGTTTTAGAAGACCTGTCAACTGTATACAAGTTTGGAGTATAGAGAGGTCAATTAAAACTGGTTATTAGGAAGGATAAAAATACTTATTGAAATGTAGTTTCCCTAGATCCTTGCGGCAGAAGTTAACAAACCTAAAATATATAAATAATATACATCAAAAAATGCTTTCTGTATTTAGTTTTATGCTTGTAGTACCGTTTATTCTATAGGTGTGAACAAAACGGCTTATAATTATCGTGTACCTATCTGATAAGGTTGCATATCGCATCTAAAAATTATCATGGCTAAGGACGTTACATAATCTATAGTTTAAAATATATAGTATGATATATTCGTTTATTGTACTTTTCCTTTGCGTAAACTTTATAATAAAATTAGTATTCGAAAGTGAAAATGAATATGCATTTTTTATATTTTTACTATACCTTTAAATAAAAAAGATATTAAGAGAAATATTTTATGATTACGTAACTTTAATTATTGACGTTACATTCCTTTTCACTTATCTTTGTTAAATAAAAAGAAACAACAGAAATAAGAAGTAACAAAAACACATCACTCTATGTCACCTTAGGCGCGACGTCAACTTGTTACAAGTGTAACAATGTCACATCGTCACACTTTTTCTGTTGTAACATCGCGACGAATGCACCAATACAAGCTTTTTGCTCCTCCAGCCTGTCACTAATGTCACTATCAAACTTGGTCAGTTCAATTAAAATGGTATAAAAACTGTTTTAAAATTTAAGAGAGGTATTGTTACAATGTTGTTAATCTTTCTCGTAGATGGACACTGTTATTAGTAAATATCGTTTCATTTTAATCCATGTTTCATTTTTGGTGTAATAAGATTCAATGTGAACAATGACAGAGTAAGGAGGGAGTAAACTCTGATTGGCTCTTTGAATTAAAGTTAATCTAGGATTAGTTAGTTCGAGTGTAAATTCAGACTATCCGTGTATTAGGAGATTTTTATTAATAAGACTGAAGCAATGATATGAAGATAAGGATGTCTTAAACGTATGAAATTATTTTCCTATCTTAAGTTTCAAAGAAGCTGTACTATCCCCCCCCCTTATTTAGGCTGAAGTAAAACCTACTTGTACAGGCCTTAATAAAAACCCATCTTTTTCATACAATTATTATTATAATATCTCCTTATTGCACCAGATAATTAACAGTGGTGAATTATACAGAAAAAAACTTATTCAAAGGTGGTCGTATCACTAAGCGATTAAGCTCCCTAGCACATAAAAATATTTTCAAAACACACACACACACACACCAGTAGCGATGGTAGACGCTAGACTGACAGTCGGCTCACCTTTGATCTAATTAGGACAATCAACATGGTGGTCACGTCGGCGTCGCATACTTTGCAAAAACTTCGGCTGCTTTACCACGGTTTAGTACTTGCTCACAGTTCTGGTATTAGTAAGTTAAGAGTTAGATGTGTGATTTAGTAGTTTGTTTGTTGTTGTTTTATTTTCATTTACAAATTACTGTAAAGATTTTTAATTAAACGCGAATTCCTGCCTATTTCTTGATGACAGATTCAGAAAAAATAGATTAGGAAGAAAGAAAATGTTACTAATACAAACATTCCGTCTATAACATTTATGATACTAATAAGCGATTTTATTAAATAATATTTTTAATAAATAATAAAATATAATTATGTAGGTACAAAATTTATGCTATCCTTATAAGTCCTTTGACTTCCACTACTACAACAGGAGTTCCGTAATTGACGCTACTATAATAGGATGCCCGCTGGCTTCTTATCCAAGCTTAAGTACACGTTCAAGTAGCTAATCGGTGTAAATACGCACACCCCATACATCTGCTCAAATTAAAGCATCTTCGTTACGATATAAAAATCTTTGAAACGGTCGTTTTTAGCTGAAAATATTATGAAGGGGTTGCTTTTTAATTGTACTTGATAATTGTCGGTGAATATACAAAGTATATTTAATTTGATACTTGGCTGGAGGAATACTATTACAAGAGTGTTACTTTGTAGTTAGAAAGAATTTGTACGTAGTTTTTGTTATGCAATAAAAGAAATAAATTGAAAGAACGGGACCACCTGTGTGATTATTCCTTTGAATGTATGAGGAATATTTTTTACAGATATTTAGTACCTTTTACCTGACTGCACTAGAAGGAGCGTAATGTTTTTCTAGGCTATCTAGGTATGGGAGTGAAATAAATTGTGTAGTGCCCCCATTCCATTTATAACAGTGACGCAGTTCCAAAAACCTAACCATAACAAAATCGAGGGTTACAGTTTTTTAAGCATTTTAATTTCGAATCTATCGTCTACATCAAAAATAAATTGTACCATTGGATAGCTACAGGATTAAACTTCAAAAAATGAAAACTCGCGCGCGGTGGTGGGGGAAGTGCCGCCATTTTGAGGTTATTTTCGAAATACAGAAAAAAAAAAAAATATCCCTTAACATAAACGTACACGTACAACATTAAGCCGTATTACATGACACAGCTATACTAAATTGTAATTTTTAAATTTGGTTTTTTTTTATTAATTTTAATTAAATAAAGTATAGTTGACAACCCTTCTTAACGCAGCCGTTAGCAGCCGATAAAAGGTACCGTATTAACGCGATATAATTCACCTGTTATTATAAAAAATTGATTATAAATTGAAGTATTGATGGGATGACGGAAGCTGTGCTTAAATCACACGATTTACGAGGCTTAATATCACTGTTTTAAGATAATTGGCACACGGTAATTACATACTGAATTACTCTCAGTCATGAATGATATCTCGAAAGATGTTTGTTGTGATGTCGATATTCTTTGTAGATTCTGTGGGCCTGGGTTCGAATTTTAAAGAAAACGTTTATACGGGGTAAATTTTCAAATATTGACTAACTTTTAAGACCCTTATTGGGAACATATTTTATAAGGGAACATATTTTATTACAATCCAGGCGCAGCGTAACAATAGTAAAGAAATTTTAAGTAGTACTCAATACTTTTAAAAACATTTAATAAAATAATACATCTAGGTACTCGTAAGTTTTACTACCTTAACAGATAATCAAACATTGGTCTTCAAGTATCATACTCATTTTGACATCTGATGGCGGTTAAGTTAATAAAAATGGCCGCCGAGCGAAGAAAGTGACATTCATTAACGTTTAGAGATACCGAATACAGATAATACTAAAATATTGGTATCCGATACTTTATTACGGTTACTCCACTGCTACTGTTTGCGAGTTAAACTTTAATCTTAACAGTTAACTTAATGACATTTATAAACTGGCATAATACTTTAATGCGTTGCTTATATGGCGGGAAATTTTAAATATCAATTCTTAATTCCATAATTAAAAAGTTTTTCTTTTTTACTGAACTGCATCAGAAGAATTATATTGTTGTTTTAGCATGTGTATGTAGTAGGTATTTATGTCTCGATCTTTAGCAAGTTCTACAATTCAAATTTCTTGACAGCTTTCAAACGAAATGAAATACATTTGTTTTTATTGTAGGAGTGGCATTAATAAATACATAATTTATAAAAAAAATATCGTTAGAACAAACATTTATATCTGCACCAGCCTGGAACCGAACTAGGGACTCTTTACGTCACTAATTAATAAAAACTACTCAGAGAATTCTGTTACAACTGTCATAATTGTAACAACCTTTATAAATATCTATAAACTGGTGTTAAATTAATAAACTT
>LGAG01000047.1:379184-395128 GCA_001278395.1 Lerema accius | reverse complement strand
GTTGTTGACTCAAAATTATTTTAAAACAAAAATTTAACCCTTAAATCGAGACGGGTCCTTTAAACATAACTCCCAATGTTTACTGTACGTAGTGTAAATGTACAAATGTAAGTCTGTTGAAGCACCTGTCCGCTACAGCTGTGTCGGTAATGAGTGTTTGAACCCTGTAGGGTGATTGTAATGAAAATTTTAAAAAATACTTTGTGTTATTTTTGATGATAATGTTGTTAATTTACATTGATCATATGGACTCCTCATATTTGCATGGATGGTTGCTCAAATGTTATTGTGAGTTATTGATTTTCTATTGATCCGTTATTATTTTGACATATTTACTTTGATATAATTATCTTGACCAAATCCTTAGTGTTCATCACAGTAGTGCCAGACATACAATTTGTACCTCAATACATTTAGTAAAAATTACGGAAATTTTATGACGGCATTTCAGTCACTCAAAATTTTTTTTTTGTAAATAAAAAATCAAAACCAAAAAAAAAAAATATCGTATAGGAGAAAAAGAATGGAGGAAGAAACTCCCCCGCACATATTTAAAAAAAAAATAACATTACAAGTATAATAATGACCTACCATATTAAAAACTTTTGTAACACGACAGACATCTTTAACAGATTTTTTGATCCATTTACATGCCTTATCAGTCACTCCACAAACACTAAAAATATTATAGTACTACTTAACGTCGCCCGCGGCTTCGCCCGCAGAAGAGTAGTTTAAAAAAATATTGGTTTCATCCTAAGGGAACCTACAATCGGGATAAAATCTATCCTATGCCTATTCCTGGATGCAAACTATCTGTGTGCCAAGTTTCAGCTTAATCTGTTAAACGGTTAGAGCGTGAAGGAGGGACAAACATCCAAACATCCATACATCTAAACATCTTTACAAACTTTCACATTTATAATATTAGTAGCATAGTATACTAAATAACGTTAAAATTTTGCTAAATGCATCTTTGACTATAGACCCAGTTTTTAATCAAATCGGTTATTGTAATCCGGTTCCCTTGAGCCTTATAAGAAGATTAATAAATAACATGTTAATTAATTCAAACCTTTCCTTATTTTAAGTCAGGTTGTTGACTTATTATAATCAGGTGTAGACTGGTTTTAGTGTTTTTTACTAACAGACAGTGTCGTGGATAGACCTTTTGACCTAGAGTTTCTATTTCTGGAGTAATCCTTAAGATGACAGCAGTATTTCTTTGGGATTGTTAATTATAATACCTTTTTGATGACCCCGTATCCTAGTTGGTAGTGACCCTGCCTGCGAAGCGAAGGGTAACGGATTCGAGTCCCGGCTGGGCCAAACATTTATAAATGTTTGTTCTCGGGTCATTGGTGTTGATGTGTTATTTGTGTTGTCCATGCCACCCGCGACACAGGGAATCCTACTTTGGGGGTATGAGTGTGTTAGCGTTTATTTATTTATTATTTTTAGTATAGGTGTACAAAAGATGATTTTAATATTGTTACTAAGAGCCAATTTCACTAATCGTTTCGCTATCTAAGAATTACGAAGCATAATGTTATTCTCAATGCGTTACGCAAAGCGAAGAGCGAAGTAACTTTTGTATTATTGTTATGAGTCATTCTTTCAGACATGTTTAATCTGTGAAGTCTGTGTTTGACAATATCTATGACTGATTCAAATCTCAGCTCAGCCCAATATTCGACGCCATTTTTATGCAAAGGATAATCTTGTTAAAGCTCGAAAAGTTGTTCTCTTATAACTTAGTTATCCTACCTAAGTAGTTGCTGAAATAGAAACATGGTTATCTACAAATAAATAACAACAATTTTCTTGGTAGAACACATAATATTTCGTATGTAAAATCGCCCCTTAAAGTAATAATGTATCCAACTCTTAGTTATATCTGACTTCACCTAACTCAAGCGATCACTTACAATTTTAATATAATCCATAATTTTATTGAGGTTTCATAGAGTTATAATTCCTTTGCGATAATTGAAAATAAATAATTATAATGCAAATACCTTTAATGTTTGTTGAAGTTAGTATATATTATCATTACCATTTTTCCTTTGATAGGGTTGTCAACTTTATAATAATGGACAAGATATTAAGGGACGGGTATACAAATATTTGGTGTACCCAGCTTAAATTAATTTAAGTGCAGTTATTGTTTGAAATAGTTTAGGAAATTAATAGCCCACTACAGGACACGGATCTTTCTTCTTGACTGAGGAGGTTTGACCATAATCAAACACGCATTCTCCGTTGTGGTTTGTTTGTGTCAAATATAAGTGCCACATATTGTTATGTGCCTGAAATATTCTCACACAGCTTATGGAATGTCGTGTAGGTATCTAAAAAAACCAAGACCGACGGTCTTTAATAATACCGATATTTTTTGTCATTAGCAGTAACCTATCCAAGTACCTACTGATCGCATTTGCTTAACTTCACCTATCCCTAAGAATCGGCGCAATCCGCCGGGTGATGACGCTTCTGATAACTATTATAATCATTACCATTATTTTTTGTGGTTTTGACAACCCTAATCCTAACACTTCGAATCACCCCTGAACATATGTCAACTGTTACCCTCTATACAGAAGCCCTAGGTGTTAGGATTTCACGGTTACTAATTATTACTATGAGGGACCCATTGCAGTACAATAATGCGGCTATTAAATATGGTAGTGAATAGATAATAATTCTAATGTTACCGCCATATGGGATAGTTGGCCTACTATCAGCTAATTAAGGTTTAAATCAAAATGATAACAACTTTATGATTTAGTTAAAAGTATTGGTGTAATTATATGTGGAAAAACGATACAAATTTGGCTACAATCCAGGTAATAATAAGCTATGTTCGATATTTATTTCAGATAGTAACCAGTCATTACCATTTGTTACAAAAAATAAAATACATAAAAATATCAAAGATTTTTTAATAATAATGGTAGGTAGTAGTTTGTTAACTAAATTGTATTTCGTTAAAGAAAACTATGAACGATCTTAACTCTCTCATCGTAAGGTATAGTTTAACTTGGTGAGTTTTAGATTAGTATGATAGCGTATTCTGCAACAAAATAGTTTACAAATATGACATGTTATACATGAAAGCGCTTGGTCATTCCCATATTAGGAAAGTTGCTATATAATTAAAACCTATTGTTTAGTAAGTACATACAGTAAGGTGTAAAATGAATGCAAAAAAAAAACTCAGAAAACATCATTACCGTTTGCCGAGTTTATTAAAACAGGAATTATGAAGACATCACCTTATGAAGTTGTAAAATGACAAGTGCGTATTACCCTTTAGCTGCAATTATACGATTATGTGACAAGATACGTCAATCTATTGTTTGACAGGTAGTTCTCAAGTTGATGTTTTTGCAGAATTATGCAATGATTAGTGCTTAAATTCACGGTCTAGGTAAATGAAGTCTATATAAGGAAAGACCTTGTTATAAGCGAGAAATGTCGTGAATTTTAAGATAAAACTGACACTTGGTCATGATAACTTTAATAAGAAGAAAGATGATAACTTTAATAAGAAGATAAGAATTTAATACCTACCTGATAGTAGGTACCTAATACCAATTTTAAGTAGAATTTAGCGCCAGTTAACCTGGTCCTAACGTATTTAAAATTTTCATACTCTTAACTCCCCTAAGGAGCAATGGTTTCTATGCTGGACCTCCGTTCAATATGTCTCAGGTTTAATGAAGTGCAATTGTATCTATACCTCGTTGTTTTCGTCGTGATTTAAAAAGTAAAAAATCTGGGCACTACTTTTATTTATTTTATTAATTAAAAAATATTTAGAAGTACCTATACAGTTTATTTTAACATTAAATTATTGTTTATTCTTTATTTTTTTTTTCATTTGTGTCTGTTTATTTTTAAATCGATAATTACAACAAAAGACACTGTAAGATTGTTTACCTTTTAAATCACGACGAAAAAAACGAGGTATAGATGGATTTCACTATATGAGGTTGGATTAAACTGTGATTAGTTATTACATTATCTATGGTGCACAGCAAAGACCATCAAATCATAATGCCTTATCGACAAGGCGTAAGAGGAGGTAATAATGGGTAAAATGCTTACAATTACTGTGTCGTATAGCTACTTATTAAATGACACATTCAGTCGACACGGCCTCTTGAGCACGTAGTTTGACGATTGCTGTCATTATATTTGGCGGTTTAATTCGTCGTGACTGTACACGGAGGTTGCGAAATTTTTTTCGTCGACTGTACCTACTATTTAGTAGCTATGTTTGACTGTAAGTAAAATTGGTTGTCAGTTAATTATAATTTCTAGTCTATTTTAATTCAATACAATGAAATTTATTTGGTAAAACTCAATATAAGCAAAAGAATGAATAGACGAAGTCCTTAGATGCCATAATTAATTAATTAAAACAGTGCTACCATGAAACCAATCGTTAGCAAAATTATTTGATCGATCTAAATTTTAATAAAATGAGGATGAATATTTATAATATTTACTACTTACCTATCTCTTAAAATTCTCTACATAAAATTGTATATAATTATACCTAACAACTACATAATATTAAATTTTGAAACTATGTATAATATTACCCACACAACCATGCGTTTAATGCGCAGACACGTCACTCACATTTACACTGACATTGACATCTGCCAGCAACGGACATCGATCAATCCATAGCTAATAGTTTGTCAAAATAAGTTTTGGTCAAATTTCGACCAGAAAATAAGCCGCAAGCACTATAAATAACAATAACTATTCAACGCCATTTCCACAGATAATACATACATGGTAATAAAAACTAAAATACCTCCAAATAGCGATAACGATCGTACTAGAAACACCAATAAACAAAACCAGAGCGAAAACCGTTATTCGATTCAATCGAGTTCACGGGGAATCGATTCTGCTGTATCAGTATTACTCCATTACTCACCCCATAAATAATTAATCGAATCACTGTAATAGGCCGTCACTAATTTTTGAACGCCTCTTTGGTTACAGTTTTGAATAGAGCAACTTGTGGCTGTTACTAAATGCTTTGATAGTCTTGATTTTTTACCCGATTGTGCTAGAAGTTGGGTATTGTTTGTATGTAGGTATGTATTTCACAGCCCAAATTGCTTGTCAGATTATAAAATATTAAGGAATTATTGGGTTTGTCTAAGTTATGAAATTGATACAGGTCATAAGTTAGAAATAATAGCCATCTTAGAACTAACCTTTTTTATGTAGAGTTTTTTCTTTTTATTTCATTTTAATGGTTACTACTAATTAAAAGAACAAAACAGATAGGTATTCAGTAGATAGTTTCTGTGTACCTAGGTAAAAGAACAGAGCTAACAGAACTAACGCGAGAACTAATATTTAAAAAAACACCGCAAACTTAAAATTACTGATATCTAATATCATTAAAATTAAATTTCATTTTATAGACTTAATTTATAAAATGCGCATTTATTATAATCATAAGATGAAAATGAATTAAGTCACGATTTTAAATAAAATACACGACAGAAATTAAGATTTTAAGCCTCGCGTTTTCGCATCCAAATTTCGCACAGGGCCGTAGGTAGGTACCTACTGCACGATAAAAAAAATGACTAAAATTTCTAATCCTGAAACAAAATTAAAAGGTACGTAATAACATAGATTAGGTAGGTATCTTTAGTACCTACCTAATATTTTAATTGTTTAGCGTAAGTAATATATTTTAAATTCATTTAGGTACCTATTTGTCGCCTTTAAAATACGTGTCTTGGAACAGGATATTGAGTCAAGAATTCAAATTATGATACCTACGCTTTGAATTCAATTAAATCACAATAAATAGATATGGTAAAGACCTATTATTAGCTTTATCTATAATAGTTACTGTTACTAGGTAGGTTGAGAATTTTGTGGTCGTGTTTTTATGTCAAAAAAAAGTATTTCTCTAAAAGTTATTGTATAAGTATTTCATTCTTTGCCAATATAAGACATAAGCTCCTATAAATATAAAAAGGTAAATTATAACAATTTCATAAAATTTAAATACAATGATATTACGACCATATTTTATAGTTAGATACCTAAATAATAATAATTAATCATATCTCTACCTATATTACTTAAAAAAAAAAATTAAAGTTAAGCTTACTCCTAATAAAAATATTACAATTACGTCAAAGCTCAGAATTCTACCGTAGGTACCAATTTATGGTATAAGATACGAAATTCCAAATCCATAAATTATAAATATTTATCGTAACACTACATTGCCTATACGAAATTTTGGGTTACAACTTTGATGACTTACAATTTTTTTTATATTGTATAATTGTTTTGAAGTATTTAAATAATATATAGGTACCAACTATCTGTTTATTGTAAAAAAATATTGGATAACATATTTCACAACGGTGTTTAGTTAATTTAAATTGTTTTATTCTTTTATACATTTTAAAATAATAAACAACGCTACATCCTACCTACCCAAACGGTAGCTTTCCTACCCGTTATGGTAAATTACAATGTATTCCCCTACGCAAATACCCTATTAGAAACTGAATATGAATGTATTTGCGGTTATATTAGACGTTCATTAAATTAATAAAATATGTTGAACATAATTTATACAGCTTATCTACATGATAACAATGTCATTTTAATTTTATTAAAAGTAAAAATTTTCAATTTTTATTTGTAGGTTATTAGATAATTATACCTTTAATGTTATTGTTATCTAAGTCCGATGTTTAGTTGGATAGTGCTTTTATTTTCTCCACAAAATTAAACAGTTTATATAACATTCAAACAAAATTATATCGTTAACTCTAAGATTTTGAAACATTGGAGTCCGTAATAGTTAGTTAGTGGTTAGTCAGTGTAATAGATCTCCAGTCTTCTCCTTCCAGAACAGTAGAATAAATATAATTTCATGATAGGATTATATAAGGATTATACATATAAGTTTAAATATAAAAATGATTTTATGTAGGTAGATATTATACCTCTTGATATATGTAAATCGGATATTGTTGAACGAAACCTTATTTACTATACCTAATTTGAAAGGCACTGTAGGTAGGTATCACTATTTTAGTAAGTATCACCTATTAGTTTTAACACACCTACATTATATTTTGCTGAATGAAGAAGCACCTAAAAATTTGCAAAATGTATTCCAAAATGTTTCGCAAAATAAATTTTATAAAACGTATTTTGTAAAATAGAAAACACTTATATTTTTTACCTTTTTTCTTTTTCAGCTGTCTAAAATTACTAAACCACTAACCTCTTCCCATTCCTCCGCCGTCGTTTCGTAGCATACACCGTGCCGAGTTGGCTAGTATGCGGCTGCGGCGGCCGGAGTAGGCTTGGATCCACGCTCTCCAGGGCGTACCCAGCCTGACCCCAGCCGCACAGCAGTTTCGACTCTGTGGCTATCTTGACAGCGTCCCCCCGTGACGTCACTAAGTCTTTTAACCCGACACGAACTCGGTTACACGCAACTCGTACCTCAGAGGGCTAAACGTCATCGTGATTTACGCGGCAGTCAGGGTTAAAAACGCGAGACACATTGTCACTCACTGTATCGTTTTTAGTCTTGCATAAGTCAGTTTGATGACTTTTTATACAGTGCACCGTCGAAGGGTTGAGTTATCAGGTAGCATTGTTACTTTAAAAATTCACTGAATTTGCAGTTTGGGAGGCGATTTGATTGCAAACATTGTATTGAATTTTCTGAGTGACACTTTAATAAATGCACTTTAAACTGTAAAACTATTATGATTACAGCACTTGAATTTTTTAATTAATAATCTGTCACCGTCATCACCAAATTAACCATTTAACATTATGTTTTGAATCAGTAGTTGAATGATAATAACCTTATTAATTTTTGTCTGAATCCTTGTAACGGTTATTGATTTTGGCTATAAATTATGCTTCTAATTACCGTGTAATTGTAGATGTTTATTAATTTCGAAAATGCATGACCTCGGTTTTGACGTAATTATTAATTGTATAATTTGGTGATTATCGCAGCAGTTATCGATATTATACAATCGGTTTTTCCGCTGAAAATACTTATATAATTATGCGGTGTATCTTGTATCATTACTATATAACTTTTATATTTTCAAAATTTATTCCGGGTTATCTTTTATAATATAAAATTCAGATACCTAATTAATTTTCTAACGATTGTTTTAACAACACTCTTATATCTAATTTTTGGAAGAAATGTTTGAGCCAAATTTTCTTTGTTTGGAAGATTGCTAAAATCCTTTTTTAAATCCGCCACTGAACTCACTCGAACGTCAATTGTTATTTCACTTCAGTCACAGTGTTAGCTGCATAGCACTGGCACTAAAAATATTTTTCGGTTCATAAACACTAAACACTGGCAAGTTACGTTTCACACACTCAGTTCAACTGTCGGCGGTTTATTTTTTATTCACGTGTTTTGAGGTTAGGATGGAACAGCAGCGCTACTGACAAGCGCGCGAAGTGGTTTGGCGGCTTGCTTACAAAGACCCCTAAGAGAGAGGGCGGGGCTAAATCACACCACGCCCCCCTCTTAAAACCCACCAATCAACGCCCTCCGGAACGATCAAAGCGCATCTGGGACGTACTGTGACGTATATTTTTATTTTCCGAAACAATTGCGCGATTTCTTTTGCGCTTTTTGTTTTGTTAGTTGTTGATTTTTTTTGTTTTTTTTTTTGTAGAGAATTGTATCGCTTTTATTTAGCTTCTGAAATTCCAGTTGCAAGGTTGACGTTCGGGAATTAATAATTTTAAGTAAGACGTTTATTTTTAATCGGTACTACGGCTAAGCTAAGCGACTTTGTTACTTAATTGTTTCGCGTTTTGCACTGTAGGTAGGTATACTTAGCTTTTTGGTGACCAGTTTAAACTGAATTTACCAATTATCGGTACGTATGAGAAATTTCGACTACGCTTTGTTAGTTATTTTAGGAAATATTTAACATTTTGTTTTTTAAAATTGAAAACATACTCACGTAGGTACCTACCATAGAGTTACCTACTTTGATTGAATTATTTTTAAAATCTACTATCCTTCACATTTATTTTTTTCCGAAAAAAAAATTAAAAAACAAAAAAAAAAAAAATGTACATTGGTAACCCCTATAAACCTAGCCAACAACCTTAACAAACAAAAAACACCAAATAAAAAAAAAAAAAACAAAAAAAATCACCCGCAAAAAAAATCCCAAAAAATACTTTCCAAGTCCGTCCCACGTCACGGAGCGTGACGTCACAAGATGGCCGCCGGGGAGAGCGAACTCTCCCCTCAGTTGGCCGCCGACAGCCGGGGCAACTCGTCCCCTAGCAACCCCTATTGATAGACTACCGCTACCTTTACCTAATTGAAGATGATACATTTCGTTAAAGAATCTTTAACGGTCTAGAATTCGAATATCTAACTAAATTTAGTACTTAAGACTAATAATTCTATCTATATTTTTAGCAACCCCTATGTTTGATAGACTAGACTAGGATTGTAGATATAATTAGGTATAATTTTGGCATAGTATTTATAATTTACACATTTAGGTATATTTAGATGTCACATTTAAGTTATAGGGATCTTAGATAAATTTTACGTGGATAGTAAAGGTAGTAAGTAGTGTATTTTACAAAGAGACTTAAATTGGAAAATAAAACAAAACGCACACTACCATGCGTCAGTCTACCATGGTTATACAGAAACGTCGCGCACACGTTAGACGAAAGGCCTAAAGTTTACTTTGACATTCATATCTGCCAACAGGCAATATATTGAACAATCAGTGGAACATAATGATTGATTTGATAATGAGTTATGGTCAAATTTCGAACGCAGAGCGCGTAGGCATATGTATAAGTAGGTAGGTATCTACTAAATACAATTAGGTTTGGTAATGTAGGTAATTTCTTAAGATGGATATAGATAGGGTATTACAAAGGTTTAAATAAACCTTTACTTTCATACTAGGCTGTAATTTCCATCAACTTAAATAGAACTTCTATATTATAAAATTCGAAATATCAACCTACTTAACCCATCAAGTTATATGTATACCGATTGCCTTTTTTGATTTTACTTTCACTACTTTAAATTGCTTTTTTTCAGTAGATAAATACCTTAAATCATGTTTTAAATGACCTGTTGAAAACAGTACAGTTATTTTATTATTGTGTACATACTAAACCTACTTTTTTAAGTAGTAAAAATGGCAAATGAGTTTGCAGTAGGTAGGTACCTACCATCCTTTGCCATCCGTAGACATTGTAACATACTTCAAATAGGACTATAGGAAGGATTGTTAGTTGGTTAGTAAGACCTGTTAGTAATATGTGTTAATGAGAATAGTGGTTATCAATTCGTTAGTAAGAGACCTGTAGAAGTTAGGATTAAGACTAACGTACATTTATAAGCGCTAACAAACGCTAACACATTCATACCCCAGCAACAGGATTCCCTGTGTCGCGGGTGGCATGGACAACACTAATAACACATCACTAACACCCATGACCCGAGAACAAACATTTATCTGTCACTTAAATATCTACCCCGGTTGGGAATCGAACCCGTTAGTTACCCCTTGCTTCGCAGGCAGGGTCACTACCAACTGGGCTACGGGGTCGTCAAAGTTAGCAAGTACCCACCTACCTACCTAATTAATTTTCGTCCGTTTAGTAAACGTTAGTATTTGTCCTATTAAAGTTGGTCTTAATTATGCGTTGCTACCCCTGAGGACAAATGATGGCCTCTTAGGTATACATAAATGTACTCTGGCATTCAAGCTCCAGTCAGACCCGTCTTTAGGCAACTTCTTTTTAATATTAGACATGAAAAAATAACTTTAATAGAGTAATAGACTACCTTACAAATAACCCAATATTACAGCCTAGCAATACGCTAGCTTCTCCAATCAATCAGCAACAAAGACAAGCCGAGCAACGACAGGTCGTCAAGCTAGTGCGCTATAAACGTTATGATTTATACCCACCCTGTGTCCCGCGGCATCCCCCCCGTAAATCACAAAACGAATTGCCTAAACTCACGCATATTACGAATGTCTACTTTGATTGGGAGTGGGATAAGAGAGGAGAGGAGAGCGGGTAAGATTTGAAGTAAAATGTATGAGGAATTATTGTATCAGAGCTTAAAGTAGCCATTTTGATGGTAAGTCCAAAGGTAAATAGGTAAGAAAGTAAAAAAAAAAAACATCTTTATTTTCTTGTGAATTGACAGTGATTGATTGAACCTGAATGACAAAGATAGTTTACCTAAAGTTTTTTTTTCAAGTTCAACTTAAGTATACTTATAGTATTTTCATGAAAAACACATACCTAATTTGATATTCTGCTAGATAATTTCCTCCCAGCCGACATTAGCTTACTTAGGCTTAAGTATTTGTCTTTTATAAAGCCCATGATATGACAGGTTTTTTTTGTATCGAGAGAGATTTAGGAAGTTGTATTGTACATGTTAGTTTATTTTTAAAATTCATTGTATGTTATTTAGGTTATTTTAAATTTTTGACGTTCCTTAAGTGAGCCATTAGTTCCTAAGACGAAATAAATGATTTGAATTTGAATTTAAGACTAGGTACCTACAAAAGAAACGCTTTTTAACAATCAGACCTCCCCTTAGCTTTAGGTATCTAATTATGGCACCAAAGCCAGAAGGCCGGCTAACCAAGGACTAAGAAAACAAAATATTGTTTCCCACTCAAATATTTTTTTTTCTGTGTAAAATTCACTCTTTTTATTCCAAAGACCAATCAAGGTATAATTATGTTAACATCCAGTAATTTTTTTTGCAATAAAAAAAATTTTTTTTTCAAGTAAAAGTAAATAGGTTCCTAAGTCAATAGAGCTCTGGTTACTTATGCAAAGAAAAGATTGCAAGCAAATTAGTACCTAAAGTACGATTTACGTAATATTTTTAATAGCACCCAGCCACCGCCTATAACTTGGACCACACAATGCGTAGTAAAATTTTAGGGACAAGTGTCCATAAACCTGTATTATTTTTGTTTTATTGTTTGAATGTCGCATAAAAATTATTTCTAGTTAGCGTATGAAGT
The DNA here is from genome assembly GCA_001278395.1 of Lerema accius. NCBI lineage: Eukaryota > Metazoa > Arthropoda > Insecta > Lepidoptera > Hesperiidae > Lerema > Lerema accius. The sequence continues at coordinate 383,021 of LGAG01000047.1, read as the reverse complement.
CACAATTTTAAATAAAAAATACGTTGGCACAACAAATGTAATGTTGTTTGAAATTTGTGTGAGGTGATGTGGGCGCGCCCTTCAGGAAAATATAGTGCTAACTGCTTCATAACGTTTTATTATACTTTAATTTAATGATAAAATATAACTTACCTACTTAACTGTAGAGGTCGCTGTTTTCCATCAAGCGTAGGTACCTAATCTTACCTATCCATAAGACGGAAGGCAGTTGTTTTCTGCTTCCCTGCCTAGATCTAAATAATATGTAAGCAAAAATACTTGATCAAGTGTAAAACAACTAAATTTTTAAGATGCGATTTCTAGAATATTCCCTCACTAGGATTCTCTATTTCGTGAGTGTCATGGAAAATACAAACATAGGCAAAGGATTCATATCTAGACCGTGAACAGAAATTTAACTTCAGCGTATAAATTTCTGCATCGCTTTTATTTTAATGGGATTGCAATTTTATGTTAACTAAATAGAAGACAACGCGTCCTTTTTTGATCGGCAACGCCTCGTAGACTTTTTTGCTACGTAGTCTATATTTATGCACAAATATCTGAAATTACTTATGGAAAGTTTACTTGCCTATAAATGTTTCTAAATATCTTTATTTTTGTAATACACTCAAAAATAATTTTATATACCTACGTTGAATACATACTTAACTAAAATTTTTTTATGGTACAAATTAACTAAAACTAAAAAATCGTATGTAATTTTGTATGAAAAATCAAATCAACGCCATCTGTTGGTAAGGTCATCAACTAATTTCTGACTTATTATCAAACCTTACCAAGTTCGAGGCGTCGGCTATTCAGAAATATACCTTGACAAAATCAATACTCGTTAATTTTACAGAACTATAGGTACAGTGTGGCTTCACTACACAGGTACTAGATGCTTTTAATGTTATTTAACCTCAATTTAAGTACCACTGTCTAATAATATAGAGTAGGTAGAGTTACTTCTGAATTTCAAAATTTTATGAGAAAATATTATCTTGACTTGAAAATAATAGTGCCTAATATAATGGGTGATTGCTGGTGGGAATAGTTTAAGTGTTTTCTTGCTTCAGAGGGCACGTTACGCTGCCCGAAGCTGTTATCTAACGATAACAATCGTTACTACAGATAACAGGCCTTCAAGCTGTGAGTCCTAAACCGTTATTTTAGTAGAGCATCCCTTTTCTCAATTTGCATTGGGGTAATGAGATGTTGTAGGTACCTATGTCCTAATTTTTCTCAGTGATAAGAAAAGATCCATGTTTAAAAAGTACATTAATTGTATCGAATCCAAGCATGCCAATAATACAAAATATTCAAATGAAGCACTTACTCCAAAATTCCTTATTCAAATTCGTATTCAAAAACCTCAAGCCACATTTAAATTCCGAACAATTTCGAATTTATTCGATAATTTAAAACATATGCCACGTAAAATTTCGCCGATAATCGCCGACTAATTCGATACGATTCGTTTTAAATTAACCTTCGATTTTTTTGAATCGCAAATGGCGCCGAAGTTTCGACCGGAGAACTGTCAATCAAACTTTGCTGCATATTATTATTAAGGGTATTGTAATCTCAAAGAAGTTAAATTTCGGCGTTTTGGAGATGGGTCATTTAATTGCAATAGTTCTTACCTACTTTTTTAAATTGAACTTTTCAAATTATTGGCTAATAGTTAATAATGGGTTTTATGATTACATGGACAATTTTATTAATAATACCTGAATTAAAAATGGTCAGCAAAATCGTAGGCATTTTTTGTCTATGGGTATGTTTAGGTACTGTTACTAGGCAACTGACTTGAGGATTAATATATTATTAACAGAGACATGATTTATTAAATATAAAACTGAGAATGGCGGTTAATCTACTGGTTACAGTAAGCCTGATTAATTATTGACTTTAAGGATAACTAGCTAAATTAAAAAAGGATAAATTTATTTGAGAGCAGTGATAGCCTAGTGGTTTGAAGGTTGGACTCTCGAAGGGGAGTTCCCGAATTCGAACCCCGCACGCACCTCAAATTCAAAAAGTTATGAGCGTATTAGATACTTATTACTTGCTACGATGAAGGAAAATAACGTAAGGAAACCTGCACACTTGAGAGTTTTCCATAAAGTTCTCAAAGGTGTGTGAAGTCCGGCAATCCGTATTAGGCTATCATGGTGGGCTACGGTGGACCCCTCACACTGTGAGAGGAGATCCGAGCCCAGCAGTGGGACAGTTATGGGTTGCGATGATGATAAAGTACAACAAATGGAGTTTGTAAACCCTGACTTATAAATAAAAAAATATATTCAACGAACCATTTCTTTAACTTAAGCTTTGTTCGAGTACCGAAATAATTATTAGAAAACTATACCTAATAGGATTAAAAAGTATACTCCTCAATTTGTACGCAAATTCAATTATACGAGTAGTTCTGTTATTATTGTACACGTGACTGTTATTTACCTGTTGATATTTCTGTACTGTAAATAAACAGTAATATTATATTCTATTATTTAATACGGAACCATCCAATATCAACTGTTTCTCACTAGTACTGTAAATAAACAGTAATATTCTATTCTATTCTATATTTAATACGGAACCATTCTATACTACTATCTTCTCAAACTTTCAATGTTTAAGTCTAATTACGCATGGCCCGCGGCAGTAATTGCGTCCAGGCTAGGCGGACGATGTAAAAAACGCACAAATTATTTTCGGGTTTAAACTTTTTTTTGTAAAATTGGATTTATCCCCTAATCTTCTATTGACACCGTAATGAGACCAAAATATTGTACCGAAGAATTGTTCGGAAAACTGTGGAGTTGTTACGATATAGAAATGTTTTGGATTAGTAAAATGTTTGTAATTTTTACGCATTTGCGTCATTCAGCGGATATTAACGAGGAAATGAAATTATGTAAGTGCAACGTGATGTAAATAAAACATAGGCATATTTTTAAATGTGATTTTGATTTATCACACTTTTGAGTTTCGCAACATAACCTGTTAGGTAGGTACTTCTTAAGCTCATTTAAATAGTTTGACTTGACTTGATAGTAACGAAAAATAAAATATAAGTAATTAACATTACTTGCTGAGCTGCCTTTCATATTTGCAACCTACTTGAATGAATTAAAAAATATGTCCTCCATCGTTTCATTTATCCATTACATCCCCTACTTAGGGAACCTTATTGTAGATATATTTATAAGCGAGCAACATAACAATGTTAAGAATTCTTAACACCCAAAGAGAAACAGATTATGTACTTATAGCAAAGCCATTACAAACGTGCAGACTACGTTATAAAACAAAACGTCAAAGGGATGGACTATGGTCGCACATTCGAGCGAGAGTTCCGATATACCTATAAGGGTGAATGAGAGATGAGATAAAATGATTGATGACGTAGTTTGCACGTTTGTAATGGCCCTACTATAGTAACAACGTCTCTATTCCATCCCTGTTCTGATTCCAAGGAGCCACCGGACGGATTTGGTTCCGTGAAACTAATCAGGCTAAATAAGTAAATTGACGGGAGGCCGACAACCGTCACGCGAACTCCGAACAAATTCCGATTGCATCCGCGCTGCTTCAGAGCTAGTACCCTTCGTATTATCACTATGTAGAGAGTAAGCAGTGATAGCTTAGTAGAATAGTGGCTTACGTTGGTCTCTCGAACGCAAGTTCCTGGGTCCAAACATCACGGCACGCACCCTCTAATTTAAAAAGTTATGAGCGTATTAGATACCGTAATATGCGCCAACATTGCCACCAAGGGAATCTTTGCCCAAAGATCAGTTTACAAGAAAATATTCAAAATGTAAA
>LGAG01000047.1:354997-369753 GCA_001278395.1 Lerema accius | reverse complement strand
AAATACCTATTTAATAATTTGGGTTTAACTAAATCATAAAGAAAATTATTTTTTACTTTTTAGTTCATTTGAAGTCGGTTTTTTTTTTGTTGAGAATAATTAGTGACAATTATGTCGCAGAACGACGTCTGTCCGGTCTTCTGTTATATGATGCTACACTCTCATAGCCGAATATAGTGCTCTGTATTAGTGCCCTGGACTTAACCCACTACTGAGTATCTCTCCTCAAAGCTAATGATGCTTAGAGCATTCTCTACCATTCTTCTCCAATGCGGATTGGTGGAGTTTATCTTGCGGTTTTTAGATTACTCGTTTTGAATTCCTGGCTGGCAGATGGATTGTCTTCTAAATTTAGAATTGGAATTATTTGAAATCAGAATATTCGGAATTGCTTTGTTTATGAAAAATTCATCTGACGGCATGTTTACGAATTGAGTATGGAAGTAGAAATATATTGTTAACAATATCATAAATTGTTACTGGTATCATAAATTAAAAGTACTGTAAATTCTGTTGTATTTTGAAGTGAGTGTGGTGAAATTTATATTGTGAAGTGGCCTGAAACTAAATCTTCGCTTAAACACTAGAGTATTAAAATGAGGTTGCTACAGACTTATGTCTACTCAGTAAGTACAGAGCCATTAATACATTGAAGCTATGCCAAAGTTAACAACTTTAGTATTAGAATTAGAACCATTACTCTCCTTTCCCGTCAAACCATTTGTCTGTCTGTCTGTACGGCTACGTTTTCACATAGATTCGTCTCTATAGAAACGTAAAACAAAAAGTTGTATGCAACCTTATTTCTATTGAAATTTCTTTAGTCATTCCCATTGAAGTTTCATTTACATTATTCTATGGCGTTATTACAATTTATTGATGGTACCGAGTTTCAATTGTTGCTAGTATGGGGTGCGGCTTGCGTTACTGTTATGCGGCTATGTTAAAATAAAGTTAAATAACAAACTATTTTATTATAAACTTACTTTGTATCCTAGCGGCTTTCACCTATCTTTGTAATATGGTAATTATATTGAAATATGCTCTTTCAAATTATGGTAGTGTTTAATGTTTTAATGTTAAACTATGGACTCGAAAGATATTAACGTTACTCGTCTGTCAACGAAGCGTTTGACGTGTATGTAGACTGTAGATTAAATGTAGTGTGGTAGTGTGCGTTTTAATTTATTTCCTAGATTAATGTATGAATATGAATTATACATAAAATTACTTTTTTTTTAATTTCATACTACGCTAAATATTAAACTCTTACGTACCTCCATTATTATTAAAAAAGGGTCCTAAATTGAACCACGTATTATTATAAATATGAAATTACCTAATTTAGCAGTAATAACATAATTTTTTAATCCCTTTAGATTGTAAAGATCAATTTGGCTTAACATCCTCATCAACAATTTAGACTTAAGCCTTTCTCGACCTAAAATTCTAATCACCACTCGAAATAGGAATAGCGAATAGAAAATTCCTGAATCTATTTACAACACAGTCGTAGTCGCAAGCCACAAGCCGCAGTCGTTAGCCGCAACCGCAAGCCGCAGCCGCACAACCATTAATATAAGTTTTATGGTTCTTTTGTTTAACTATCAGAAGCTGATATCTTTGTTAAGTACGTTGAGTATCCGTTTGTATATTTATGACCATTTATTTATGACCATTTGCGTATACCTAACATGGTGTTAAATATTTCGCTCGGTACCTTTGTGAATGAAGTATTTAAATAAATTAACGTTAGAAATTGATACCTTTGGAAATTTTTATATTTGAGGGAAACGGTTTTAAGTGACTGTCGGTTTGTTGGTAAACGACTTAGTTACGTATTAGTGTTATTTACTAGGTTTTATCTAACTAATATATAAAGCTGAAGAGTTTGTTTGTTTGAACGCGCTAATCTCAGGAACAACTAGACCGATTTGAAAAATTATTTTAGTGTAAGATAGTCCATTTATCGAGGAAACCTATAGGCTATATAACATCGCGCTATGATGAATAGGAGAGGAGCAGCAAAGATAAATATTCCAGAAACGGGAAAATTACGCGGGCGGAGCCGCCGGCGACTTCTAGTAATCAAATAAATGAGATACACTATTCAAGTGTGTTATTGTGAGCTGAGAACTTTTTAACTATTGCTGTTCATTAGTCTTGCTAAATTTCGAAAGCGGTTGGATCTATTTGGCTTGTTTTAGGATATAATACTCGTTGGAAGTCCAGAGAAAATGAAAAAGTAAGAAAAAATGTAGAGATTCTTTCTTAGTATATGACTGGAATGGTTTACTTTTATTGTTAAGTTAGATACATTAGTAAGCCACGAGATGACGGCTAAATTGACCAAAAAACTCGATCATTCGGATGTTATTTACAAAAGTATAATTTCAAAAAATATTTTTTCAAATTTTACTTTACTATTTATGTTTTTTTTTATGAAGATAAGTTAGTGCTTAACTTTTTTTGTACATTTTAGTTTTTAAATATATGTATAATGTATAAGTAATTTTCTACATACATACATACTATAGTACATTAAAAGCAGATGTTTTAGATACAGACAACAAAACAAGTTCTATACATATAAATGTAAACATAATTTCTCACCGTTCATTTGATTAATTAACAGTTACTATTAATGCGTTCGTACACTTTTAACATTTGACGGTTTTTCTACTACCTCTGTTCCGCTTCATATATCGTTCTAGAATTGTACATAACTAATATAGTTATACCTACTGTAACTTTGTTTGTTTGTTAAACGGAAATAGTTAGTGTTTTCCGAGTTTTATTGCGAGATACTCTCTGAAAATTGTGTTTGGAGTATCTATGTTATACATTATTTTATTATAATAGTAAATAAAAAATAAAAAAATAATAAAAAAAATATTACTATAAAAAAAATCGTAAATAGATACCGATTAAATTACTGACTGGTTGCTACATAAAGCAAGTAAAGTAAGAAAACCTGGCTGTAAAAAAATATTTCACGGATTTGGGCATCGAAAAAAAATGTAAAGCCTTTGTCAATCTAACATTAAAGACAATTTAAATGACAGCACACAAGTAAAAATCCGTCAAGCTATTTGGGCTGTAGATCGAGCCAAAGAAATTAACATACATACAGACATTATTTTTTTTATTTTACCCTCCATACACAATCTATAAATATACAAAATCTTAAATGAAAACTTCAATTGGACAACATGATGTATGAATTTAGAAATATTAACAATATTCTTTAGAAAAAACGTGTAAAGTCGTGCGGCAAGCTAGTATTGATATATTACAGTATTTCTATTCATAATAATTAAAGCTACTCGTCAACAAATGCGTGTTCGTTTGCATTTGAACATGTTAATATTTCTTAGTAAGATGTTTACAAACGGACAGTTATTAATATTGTGGTATAATTATAGCAAAAAAAGGAAAGCATTCATAGGAAACCTCCTTAAGAGTACATCATATTAGTGAAGGTATAGAGTAGTCTATTAAATACCTACAATATAGATAGACTAACAGTAGTTAACTCTATAGTGAGCGCGCTCGAACAACGCACACATACGTAACAGTTATGGATTTCGGCTCGTTTCGGAAGAGTTCTAGAACAAAATTGTAAAAATGTGAGTAGGTATTAGAAACGAAGTACAAACCAGAGTATTACTACTGTTAGTAAGCAAAAGCAGTGATAGCCTAGTTTTCTCTCGAACGGGAGTTCTTGGGTTCATACCCCACGGCACGCACCTCTAATTTAAAAAGTTATGTATTAGATGCTAATTATCACTTGCTACAGTGAAGGAAAACATCGTGAGGAAACCTGCATACCTGAGAGTTCTCCATAAAGTTCTTAATGGTGTGTGAAGTCTGCCAATCCGCACTAGGCCAGTGTGGTGGAATATGGCCTGTACCACACTGTCAGAGGAGACCCGAGCCCAGCAGTGGGACAGTTATGGGTTGTAATGATGATGAACTGCCCCAAAGTCGAGACCTTCACACGTTATGTTAGGGTTTCAAGCCACAGTCTATCATCTGGACAAGTAGATTGGTAGAGTTGAAAAACTTTTGAGGACTTTTTTATGTTACTCATAGGTGTAGGGACTTTTTACTTAAATCAGCAAATACAGTTTAATGTAAAATGTCAAATTAAGCTTTTTAATTTGTCCAATGCATTTATAGTAGACTTAATTTGACTAACCTCGACAGCCAATGTTTTTTGTAGTAATTATCTGTAAGAGAAGAAATATAGGCGATTATGTCTTGACTATTACAGTATTCCCCACATCTGTTTGTACTCATAGACCTATAGTTTCAATTATTCACAGATAACAAAAAGAAATATGGCAAACATGCAAAATGCACTTTGTATTTAAGTGTCAAACTGACAGCTCGACGCGTGCAGATGCGCGCGCAACCTTCGGAATTTAAAACCCGGTTCCAATTTTGAATTAACGACATTAAGGCGCTTAGTTTTACCGCCCTTTTTCTTTTTTTTTCAATATTTTTAATTAAAAATGATGCATCACGTGTCGGCTTTAGAGGGACATTAATTGGTAAAGTTGAAGTAATAAATATTGGTTTTTCTTGCGTTTGTTACGCTGCGGCTATTTTATGTCTATTTTAGGATGTGCCGGGTTCGAGTTGGTTTAAAAATTAATGGCACATGTAGAAATAATATTGTTTTTTTTATATAAAAGTATTAATGAACGTCCAGGGCCACCTGAGGGGCTCCTGTTCTTGGCATCTATTCCGTAATCACTATTTGACATGAACAAGAACACTCATGCTCGATTGGTGCTCTTAAAGGTCACTAAACCCTTATATACATCATTAATATCACATGAATTATATGAACAAGAATTTCCACTTGATGTATGTGCACTGTACAGTTATTATTCTTTAAAGAAATATAACGGAACTAATGTAGGTACCTACCTATAGTGAAATGTATAGAGGTATTTTTACCAGTTGGTCATTTTATTTACTCGGATTTTTGTGAAATAATATCGCTGAATATAGGCAACATAATATTGCAACATGATATTAAAACAAAATAAAGCATCACCATACAATTTTCTGTTACAAAATTTAAAAAAAGTCGTAGATTAAGTACCTACCTAGTTAGTGTCGGAAGAATTACTAAACTTATTAACTACAAGAATTTTAGTTACAACTTTTAGTACCTAAGTGTTATTATTTTGCACTTTAAATGTTACAATAACTACTCGAATGTCCGTAACTATGTGTGGTCCCTAAGTCGAAAACTCTCGACATACTTCAATGTTTATACGAGTAATTCATGCTCGCTACATTGTTGAAACTACATAAATTATGACAATAAAATAATCGCTACTTCAAAAGGCTGTAAAGTAGTTATAACACTCATCCAAATTGGTAGGGCTTGTACACATGTGCCAAAATAATACTCTTCTATAGTACCCATAATCGACCGTGAATTATGTTACGTTTTCATGTCGATGTTCCAGTGTTAAGCATATCCTGTGTTTTATACTTGATCAGCAATGAAATAGAGACTTTTTCGTGTTATTAGTAGTCTATGTTCTGAAAGTGAAATGAAAAAATCATGATAATTATCCGTGGATGCCTAGGGAGGCACATAAAGAAGCCGATATACCTACTAATGTCATAATTTCCTTCAACTTCTTTTACAGAATAGTTAACTACGTAAGCTGCAATAAAAGTAGTGTATAATCGTTAAGTCCTACAATTAAAAGTTTATTAGATAGCGGTTTACAAATAGCAAATTTAATGCTGGCAATTAATAGATTATTAATAATTATCGCTAGTTATAATTACACACGTATGGAAGACATCTTTATAAAGAAATTCTCATTTATCTATTTCGAATTATACATAATAATATCTTACTAAGTTTTTTGGAATTCAATTTGCTATAATTTTTTCCTAACTAAAGGCCTCTGACATGGCTTAACGACTGTTATCTAACGATAACAGTTATAGGCGACGACTTAAATATGCCTTCTGAAGCACAAATTCGCTAAAGGTTTTTGGCCCATAATGGTCACCCATCCACTTTCCGACCGCGCCTGCAGTTGCTTAACTTCGACGGCCATTTAGAATCATCAAACCCGCTGGACTATGAAGGCATCTAACTGCAGTCATGTTCTATATTGAAATCACATACATGTTTTTCAACTAAATAACGTGACTAAAATAATTATGGTAATGACACGTCAATGTTGGCTTGGACGTACAAATTGTTAATCACGCGAATAAAGTATATGGAAAAACATTTTAAGTTGAGGATTAGGTTAATATGGGCAATTTATTCCGGCTTTGTTATATGCCCACAGTTCTTTGTTTAGTTGCCAAACAAGCTGATTATGCGATTGTAAACTTATAGGTTATAGGTCTGCCAATCCGCACTAGGCCAGCGTGGTGGACTATGACCTGTACCTCTCACACTGTGAGAGGAGACCCCAGCCCAGCAGTGGGACAATGGGTTGCGATGATGATGAAACCTATTTGGTGACTGGTAGTGACAAATATTGATCACTTCCATGTTCCGGAGATAAAAGTCATCGCAATTTCGATTGTTATAGTTAAATTGAACTCTAAGCCATGTTGAAGACCTTTGAGAGACCTTAAACTTATATTCCAGCCATAGACAGATTGTTTCAAGCATTTGGCATTCGTTGCTTCAAGCAAGTGATCCGGGTGCAATTTAAAATGGGCTTGAAGCAGTCCTTTCATATCGTCCTTTTGGCTAAGAGCTTGAAGCTGCCTGTAGCGACTGCTTCATGGCGTCTATTTATGGCCAGCATATGGCTATTTATGGCTATGACTGCCTAGTCATTAGTACTTATTTTATTTTGGAAAAATAACACTAGCTGTTTCTTTAAAAAGTTTATGGTTTTTGGTCAACTGATATTATACAAGTAGAGGTATAACTTTAACGCTAATACAAGATTGACATAGAGAAAAAGCTCAATAAGTTTTTACCAGCTTAAAATAGTCTAAGCAGCCGAATTCTAGAACTTTCTAGTGTAGTCTAGAATGCTATAAACACCTAATTTCTACACGACTTGCGTTAAAATGAGAAGGGTTGTGTAATTCTATTTTTTCGCCGTGGGATTTATTTTATTTATTTATTTTATGTCAGTAAAATTGTTTAATTTAATTTTGTTAAGTTTTAAGTTATATTTTGAATTGTTCTTTTGTTTTTTTGTTTTGTACCACGGCGAAATAAACGTTTCTTTCTTTCTAATTTATTCCATACGCCGAAAAAAGGTGTATTGCCTTGTAAGATGTATCTTACACCGGTTCCTCATTAACTTTGTCAATAATAACTTACTCCGAAACCTGTTGCGTAACTGTAACTTGACCTTGGAGGTTAAATATTAACTGGTAATGTTTTAAATGCAACAAACACGTAAATAAATATGTAATACGTACGAGTATTATGCATGTGCATTATTATATTCACATACTAGTGGACCCGCCCTCGCTTCGCTTCGAGAAACCTATGCCGAGACGAAAGTAAAAAAAAGTAGCCTAAGTTACTTCTTATTACATCAGCTACCTGCCAGTGAAAGTCCCGTTCAAATCGGTTCAGGCGTTTCAGAAATTTGCCGGATCAAACAGACAGACAGACAAAAATTTTAAAAATGTCTATTTGGTATAAAATGTAGATACAGTGTATAAATACTTTATGACTTATGTTTAAATAAACTTTTTTACGTACTTTCTTTTCGGTAAAGGTTTCTCGAAGCGAAGTGAAGGCGGGCCCACTCATCTTAGACTAAATAGAGTAACACACAAACGCACACACACACAAGATCAAGCTACAGAACCTTTACCATAAGTCTAGCTAAAATTTAACCGTTTTTTATTTTACACGTAATATCGCTAAGTTGGTCAAATTGATTGCTACGAGTGGTTACTATGACTGGCTCGTGTAAAGGCATTAGTCCATAGATTGATATCTTTAACCGTTATTGAACACTGGTCATGTCGTATTATTGCGTTTTGCTGACTTCTTTATGCAGAAGGTAAGCATTTTTAGTTATAAAGTAAAAAAGTGACTGCTGAAATATTTTTTGGGATTACTGGCGGTCTTGGGCGTGGTTTTACCCTAAATAGGTTCCTATTTAAACATACATGATTTTAGCATACAGATAGTCGTATATAACTGGGTCTCACTTGGCTTCCCTATAGTCTATCAAACGAAATAATTTATTACATTAAAAAATTACTTATTTAGCAATAAAACATTAACAAACTCATTTAGCTTTTCTTTACTTTGTATTTGAATTAATACTTTCACCGGATCAACAATTTTAAATAACAATTCTTACAGTTAATAATCCTAGCCAACAAGCGCACAATTAATGCAGCTAGTATTACGAGTTACTACTTTATTTATTCTGCAATAAAAATTGCACACATCAGCAGCATAATCGGTTCATTTTATGACTTCAATGGTAGATTAATAAGTCATTCTACTTTTATAAGTCATAAGACTAATGTGTGCTATAAATTAAAAGTTCTATTAGGGTGAGCGCAAACGTCCTGAATTTTTCAGCTTCTGAATTGACAGTAGGGAAAACAGGGATAAAAGAGTCAGAGATAAGTCTTTTACTAAGAAACGTTTGAATGGCTGGCTCTGGCTCTTTCTACCCCTATCTCCCCTACTGTCAGGGTAAATTCAGAATCTGACAAATTCCGTACGTCTGTACCAGGCCCATAGAATTCAAAATTTGAATCTGATTCCTGATGCGAATTCCGAACGTTTGCGTCCGCCCTTATAAAGTTGAACAGTTAGAATAATGCTCGCATTGTAACTGAATGCATAAACCGCTCCAATGTTGGCGGTGTGCAGGAAATCAGCCGGTTTTGCAACAATTCTTACTGTTTATCGGGTGTACCTACAGTCAGCATAATCATTTCTTTTTTATTTTAATTAAGATTTTTTATTTTTACCAAAGCGTTAGTACTACGGTTTTTGGTGGGCTCAAGTTTTCTAGTTTTATCCAATGGTAAAGAAATTCATCAGTATTTTTTTTACGTATAATGGTTTCAAATAATGGTAATTAAAATAAGATGTATCTTACCTATGTGAAATTACAGATATATTGCAGCTCTGAGAGATATCTTAAACGCTGTATGTTTGTACCTACTATTGTCTAATCTAAGATCGAGGATTAATCATTTTTTGAAAAAGAAATGACTCACAAGGTGTCTTAGAGAAAATTTCTTGAAAATGAAAAAAATCCCGATAAAAAAATCCGGGGGATAAAATATTCCGTAAAAAAATATTCAGAACGATTTATTGTTTTTATATTTAATACTTAAAAACAGTTGCAGAATTGACACTAAATTCTATACTAAAAGAAAATTTTAAATAATTTTGCTGACGGTACCCATTCAGTCATTAACAAAGAAAGGCGGTATCTTTTCGCAAGTTGGCGATGTTTAAGCGCTAATTCCATCAAAGCTGGATAAGCTCAATATTTCCAGGTTTTCATTTAGGGACGTCATAATCGTAACCGTATCCGAAATGTCATTTAGATTATTTATTCGATATTTATTTACACGTCGCATCTATGTTGACAGGTGACGTTGAATCAGGCAAGGTTGTCGAACTAGTCTATAGTTATTGTTTGACGTATTTAGCTATGGTCGAACTTTAACCAATTAATGGATCTTTGGATGTAATAGTGAAGTAACGTACTCAAGTAGGTATATCATTGATACCTATATGAATAAATGATTTTGAATTCGAATTTGAACTATAAGGTATAGGTTACAGGGTGAAGTTCGTATTACCTACGGATATGTACAGTATTTTTTTAACTCCTTTTTTTAACCTGTACTATTTAGCACGCACTTTTACGTAAACCTTGTATCGGAGATTACCCATTTTCATGTTATTTATACTTTCCCAGTAATGTTTAAGTAATTTCATAACTTCAATATCACATGTTTAAATATTCTCAAAAACTGGTTTGAAAAATTAATGTTTTTTTTTTAATAAAGACATGTTAAAACAATGGACTTTACGGTTTAAAATATGGATAAATGTTATTGTTGTCATTATTAACTATTTTCTTCGGCTTTTTTATTTAGATTATACTCACATAAAAATTAGCTCTGTGTGTTCTTCTCTAGATAATAACAATCTTTACCAAATATACATATATTTTTTAAAACGGTACCGAAAGTTTAACCCTTCAAATCTTAATACTTAGCTACAAAAACTTGGTATCGAGTATTCACATCACTATTAACCCTGCAATGTATAATGTCATTAATGACCAGTTGTCTCAGTGTTCAGAATATCGATGCAATCGTGATAATAACCCGTCAGGGGCCACACGCTAAACTCCGCAACAGCTGGAGATGACATCGGTTGCGGGTTGTTTTTTGGTTGCCGAATTTTTAGCAACCAATTAATGCAGCGACAGTGTTAAGTTGTTTTAGCTGATGTTTATATTTTTGCTACAAATTGTTGATTAATAAAAACCAAAAATTTTTTTTTTTGGCGACAAAATAATAACGCAAAAAACTAAGTAATATGCGCAAAATCTTAAACTATGATAACAGTGTTGCAGGTGCCATAAACAACATAAATAAATAAAAATGACAAATAGATCGAAAAAAAACAAAAAAATTCGTTATTCAAATTTCTCCCTTTCTAAAAATCGAACCCACGACTCATTGAAGAGCGATCCAAATTGGTAATCATTACGCAATAAGAGTCGTCAAAAATGATGTTACCTCTATGACTCATAATGGAGACAAATTTAATTAAACCTTATAGGTACTTAAATTGCTAATTCATCAATCCTTTTGGGCGAACCAAAGATACATAGATACATACATACTTAAATACTTACATACATACACAGATACATACATACTCTTTCTAATGCAGTCAGGTAAAAAATATTCTACTTTAAAATATAAACTCATCTTTGTACAATTTTATTAAATTAAACCAATTAAAAGTATTATTCTGTGAAAAAGAATTAAATACCGGAAGTGGCCATGTAACAAGATAATAGTTCTCTTTGTTTCCGCTATAAATAGTAATCTAACCAATAAAATAAAAGATAAAAGATATCATCTTACTAGTAAAATAATATCGATAGCAATTAAACGTTTGTTTTAGTCAGTCTAATAAAAATACATTTGATACGTACTAGTCGAAATGTATGTGAATAGGTAATATTATATAACGAGGTTACAGAGTAGGTAAAACATAGAAATGTCCAGGTCTACTATGTAGCAAACATTAATAAAAAATTAACGCTTACACACATAGAATAATTAATTGATTATTTAAATTAATTAGTCTAAGAATCTATGCCCTGATTGAAATAGATAACATTACTGAAAGTCAATAATAGAAAAATATTTCGACGATCGCTACTATAAAGTGACATGTCAAAAATTTAAGTTTACAAAAGGGCGTAACTAATGTTTGAACCGCTTGTAAAATTATAATCTGTGTATATTGTATAACAATGTATTATCTATCTAGTATAAGTTCAGTAGAGTTACTACAGATTAGAAAATAGTTAGGTACGTATTATTGACTTTTCAACGATTGCGATTTAAAATGACTCGATTTGCCATATAACCGGGATTCGAACCGGGATACCTGTCGTTGCTAAGAATGTCTGCTTTACTTGCAACATCACTACCGAGTAGTTTAAAAGTAGTCGAGTAAGTAATTTTAGGCGTATAAATAAGTAAAGTTTTTCTAAGTCGCTACGGTTATTCCGATTTAGAAAGATTTTGAATTGAGGAATATTTTTCAGTAAGTGTAATACCTTAAGAACCGTGTCTATTAATTCTAAACTCTGTGGTACAAACCGTGTCTTTATAGTTAAGTTAACGAATGCGTTTTTAGTATTAATTCAAAGGTCACTATGCATTGTCAACTTGTGCCTATGTTTGATTGTAGATATCAACTTGTGAAAATGTATGATTGTTTGTTCAAAAGCATTTGTGTTAAAATTGAGTTAAAATAATGTAGTTTACTAAAGTCCCATTCTCTGGTCGATATTTGACCATAACTTATAGCGTCAAACGTGTTAGAAAATCATCTCCATTACTAATAAAAGCTTATCATAAGGTATCTTATTACAACCGGGTTTTTTTCGCTATTCATATAAAAGAAAATACTTTAGAAGACGGTCGCAAAGACAGCTTACAAAAAGGCTATTTCGCGGTAAATTAACATAATTAACTAACTAACAAAAACTAATTACTACCTAACAAGGCTCTTTTAATTTCGTTACTTTTTGCCGATTACAAACCATTTAAATGCAACGGGAAGATTTTATCGATTTGCGTTTAATATTTCGTTTTTATTCCGCCAACGAAAGGCTATCATCGCATTCTATCTGCAACTGTCTTTATTAAACCTTATATATTGTTACTTATACATTGTTTAATGTCTAATTACAAAATTAATATTGTGTAATAGTGCTTTAACCTATTAATACTCCTGAAACTCGCTACAAGAAGTAAATCTTTCTCTCTAATTAGCTTAGAAGTTCGAATATGATTCCCCTAGGGATAACAGTTTAAAATTAGTACAGCAACTCCGAAAGTGCTAAGTCGATTCAGATAAAACTTGACTCATATTTGTAGCTTATTTAACGAGGAAATTTAATACCAAGAAACAGTTTTTGTTTTCGTAAGAAAACAGGTTGAAGTTAGTATGGAAACTCGACAACTGAATTAAATTAAACTAGGTATATTTGTTGATTATACAACGGGCCTTGATGATATTGATATTCTAATGATAATAACAGGTCTAGCGAAACGAGGCGAGAGCATTATAGTATTACGTACGACCTTACGATGGAAGATGGTAGAGCGCATCAATTTCTTTATTGAAATGTACCCATTTTATTTTTATTTTAGGGTTCTATATAGAACCTGGTACTTAACCCACGGGACCCTAGAACCCCACGTCAATTACTGACTGAAGTCGCCGCGGCGTGGATCAAAGACGCCGCTCTGAACGATTCGTCTCGCCTATTTAGTATACCAACCGTCCTTCTAACCAATGTATTTAGTTATTGTTAACTGGGATATATTACTGATCCATTTAAGGGCACTAGGATATGAGCTAAGGGATCGTACCACTAAAATGTTTTGAATCATCCCTTTTGAAATGAAGGTCAATGTCAAAAGTTTTAAAACCTTAATTACATTTCAAAATATAATAACACGTTTGGACCATTGCAATTAATATTAATGAAACAGCACCGTACCTTGCTAATATTCAATCTCAAAGACATCAAAGGTAGTTTCACGAAAGCAAAAGTTTGATAAGACCATCCACAGTTACCAGTACTTACAGTTAATGACATAATTTGTCGGTGTATCTTTGACTATTTGACCTAGCCGGCGGCGGCTGCCAATTTGTCATCTCAATGTAAAACAATCATTACGTCATGTTTCCGTCATAGCAAGTGTCTGGAGTTCTTAGAAGATAGGGAGAATACTGGAGTCATGCAGTTAGGAGACTTGGTTTTCTACAAAATCATAACTTAGGTCTATACGTATACCTCGTTTTTTTCGTCGTGATTTAAAAAGTAAACAATCTTGGCACTACTTTTATTTATTTCATTAATTTAAAAATATTTAGAAGTAGGTATACAGAAATGTATTTTAACATTAAATTATTGTTTATTCTTTAATTATTTTAAACTAGACGATGCCCGCGGCTCCGCCCGCGGAAAAGTCGATAAACAAAATATTGATTTTATCCCAAGGGAACCTATAATCGGGATAAAATGTATCCTATGTCCTATTCCTGGATGCAACCTATCTGTGTACCAAGTTTCAGCTTAATCCGTCCAGCGGTTAGACCGTGAAGGAGGGACAAACATCCAAACATCCAAATATCCAAACATCCAAACATCCAAACATCCAAACATCATTACAAACTTTCACATTTATAATATTAGTAGGATTCGTGTCTGTCTTATTTTTAAATCGATAGTTACGATAAAAAGACGCTGGAAGATTGTTTACTTTTTAAAACACGACGAAAAAAACGAGGTATATATACGTAGGTACCTATATCTATGTTGATGCAACTTACGAATATAATCTGTGTCTATCTTTAATTGAATTGCTTTACTGCTTATAGCTATAAGGCATCTTATTATAAACAACAATCTTGAAGTTTGTGAAGAAGTTTTATAATTTGAAAAATCAAATGTCGTTCACGTTATTGAAAATATATTCCGGGTACCTATACGTTTTTATGCAATATATCTTATCTGCAATACTTTGATTGATTATTTGATTGATTTCTTAGTCTTCACTACGTACCCCCGACCTTCAAACTTTATAAAGCTTTAGTAAACGTTCATCATATCGAACCAATTTTGCTATGACGGTGTTTTAATAACTCTTAACGGTTTAGAATTAGAAGGATCCTTGGAGTATCTCGACAACAGCACAATCTACTAGGTCCATCAATACCTAGGTCTAAACCTAACTCAGTCGCCCTTAAAAATACTATGAAATGTATTATTAAAATTACAACCGGTTAGTTCAGTGAAAAAATTAAAGATAAGTATACTATTTATGCTGGTTCAAATTAAAATAACGTCTACAAAATCGTAGTAAAATCTAGCATGTTATTAAACTATTTGTTAAACAAAGAAAGAAATACGGTGGCACATTTAACTTGAAAATTAAACTATTGGCAACGCACCATAAAAATATAATGATCTAAA
>LGAG01000047.1:323719-353760 GCA_001278395.1 Lerema accius | reverse complement strand
CAAAGGTAGTTTCACGAAAGCAAAAGTTTGATAAGACCATCCACAGTTACCAGTACTTACAGTTAATGACATAATTTGTCGGTGTATCTTTGACTATTTGACCTAGCCCGCGGCGGCTGCCAATTTGTCATCTCAATGTAAAACAATCATTACGTCATGTTTCCGTCAAGTGTCTGGAGTTCTTAGAAGATAGGGAGAATACTGGAGTCATGCAGTTAGTAGACTAACTTGGTTTTCTAGAAAATCATAACTTAGGTAGGTACAAATATAGGTAGGTAGGTACCTAATCTGTGTTTATCTTTAATTCAATTGCTTTACAGCTCATAGCTATAAGGCATCTTGTTATAAACAACAATCTTGAATAAATAAATACTTAATAATATAAATAATTAGATTATCGTGCTTGCTATTTAATGAGTTCGTGAAGAAGTTTTATGATTTAAAAACATCAAAATATGTCGTTCACGTTAATTGAAAATATATTCCGGGTATACGTTTTTATGCAATATACGAGTATCTTATCTGCAATACTTTGTTTGATAATTTGATTGATTTCTTAGTCTTCACTACGTACCCCCGACCTTCAAACTTTATAAAGCTTTAGTAAGCGTTCATCATATCATATCATCGTGTTTCAATAACTCTTAACGGTTTAGAATTACTCGTAGAAGGATCCTTGGAGTCGACAACAGCACAATCTACTAGGTTCATCAATACCTAGGTCTAAACCTTACTCAGTCGCCTTTAAAAATACTATCAAATGTATATTAAAACTACAACCGTTTAGTTCAGTGAGAAAATTAAAGATATTATATTATTTATGCTGGTTTAAATTACTTGTAAAATAACGTCAATAGAATCGTAGAAAGATCTAGCATGTTATTAAACTATTTGTTAAAAGATTTAACTATTTGCTCGGACAGAAGAAAAAATACGGTGGCACATTAAACTTTAAAATTAAACTATTATTCACTAATAATACATTTTAAAAGTTAATATGCCCGTTATAGTTAACATTTATTAATTGTTACATTATTTATATTTCCAATTAACATTTCTTCCTAATTTACGAATTGCATCCAACGTACTTTCTTTATTGAGAACCATTTTTCTTCTTAAGTAATTAATAATTTTTATTCGTATTATTGTGCTAATTTCAACCAGGCGATGTTATTAAGATATTCGACGGTTATTAAGATATAGTATCAATGGTAAATTTGTTTCCTTGATTGGTATTTAAGAATTAATTTACTGGGAACATGTCGTAATTTTTAACTGTATATAGTAAGTCATTTAACAAGGTGATCACCTATAACTGGAGTTACCACTCATCTTCGTTTATTAGGATTTGTCCTAGCTTATAAAGCGTTTAGGGTGTCCATGTGGGATTTTAAAAAAATCGGAGAAACACCGTCACTTTTTGTTAAGTTTTATAAATGCAACCAGTTGATCAAAAATGGTATTTTTGGAAAATAATTATGATTATTATAACCTAAATTTTTTTTTCATATCCGAGGATTTTGCCTGATCCGAAAATTTTTAGGAAAGGATATTTAGCATCATCTAAATGTGACCCTACCTGTTACCATATTTAAGTATAGGTATCTTGGATTTTAGTTTTTAATATTTTGTTTGGTGTAGGTAATCCTAGATTAATCAAACCTTCTACTTACATATAGGTACGTATGAATATTATATACGAACTATGTACCTACTTCAAATGTCTACATTCTATCCACATTTGCTTGTATGAGTCTTTAACAATGTTTTTAGGAAGAATTCAGCTATAACTTAACAAAATCTAGCAAAAAAAACCAAAGAAAATCAAATAATAAATACAGAACGTTACTACCGTTTACATTCCGCAATTCATATCCAATGTACCGTAGTACTTTTTTATCCCAACATCTATTTTTATCCCGATGATTAAACTATGTATCTGGTGCAGATGAAGCAAAATGAATAATCCACTGTTTTATGCCATGATTAACATTATCATGTAAATGATAATTATGATTACCTATCATGTATTATTTATTCGTGACCTCGTAAAATTAAACGATCATTGAAGCGTCGATAAATGGTATGATGTGGTAGCTACCACCTAACTGGTTGAAACTCGCTGACGAATTTCAATATTTCTGTCTTTATTTGAATATTGTTTGTAATAAGGACACAGGAAAAAGAAAATATCTTGGCTGTTAACTACTGACTTTTATTTTAGAACTATAAAGGATTTAAAAAAAAATCTTAATACAAATTGTCTTTTTAATTTGGTATACTGAACGGGGACGAAAATAATAAGAAATTTTTTAAAATCTATTTCTTAAAAAATATCAAGGATTTTGAAAAATTTACAAAAAAAGAAATCCCTTTTTTTATTTGTTTTTTAGGTTTTTTTTTGTATTTTAACTATGGTATGTTGCAGTTGAGGTGAAATCCGCCACAAAATGCCAGAAAAAAAAACAAAAATATAGTTTTCAGCCAGAAATTCTACTAAGTATTAGTTAAGAATTACAGATCACTCTTGACGATATTATGTTACTATTAATGGAACGTCGGCGCATGTTGTAAGAACAGTAGTAATTGTGCATACTTGTAGATCATTTGCCATTCCATACATTTCTTACAATAGTTTGATACAATGTAATGTTTGCTAATTGCAATGTAGGTATATCTAGGTGCAGTAGGCTACGTAATAACGGATAGAAATGGTAGCAAATAGTCAAAATAATATGCAACTTTTTTTGTTTTTTTTTTTATTTTATTTTTTACTGTGGCATTAAAGGCTGTTACCTACTTATCTTGCATTTTGGTTTATGTAAAAAAAAATCTACTGATCTAAGTTGACATGAGTAAATTTTAAAATTTAAGTTAGTACAGTATGCATGTTTTGTTTATCTGGTTCTTTTTGTATTTTTTCTTTTTAATTTACCCATGGATTTAAAAAAATAAAATATTCAAAATCGCCAAAATTAATCACACAAGGCCTTCTAATATAAGTACTTTGAAACCGGATGGATATATCCCAATGAACTATGTAAAGAGCGTTATCTGGAATCTAGATATGACAGTAATTGCGGACACCAGGCCACAACGAAACGTTTTCAGAATTTAAAACTAAAAAACAGACGCCATTATATCAGCTTACTACCTATTATGGCATTTGGTAAAAAAACAACTTAAAAAATTATGCTTCCTTTCCCCCCAAACAAAAGATTACAAGTCACTGAAATTGCCGACACGAATTTGAACTTTACTACCGAACCATAAAGCTGCTTTTAGCTTGTAGATCGCTACGATAAAATCCTTAAAAATCAGCAACGAAAACACGTAGAAAAACCGCATTAGCAGTAAACTTTCTGTAATCTCAATCGTTATAATCTATGCGGTGGAACGAGACAGCGATAGCAATTGAGGGTTGGGGTATACGAGTGAGTAGGACAGCAACATGTTAATAGTTGCGTGCAAAGCTATAACCGGTAGCCAATCCGGGGGCAAAGGGGCGTGGCAGAAAAAGGCTTTATAGGATAGCTTCGAATTCGAAGTTTGAAATTTGAAAATTGTTCCAGTCACAATTCGAAGCGATTTTATCGACAATTCCACACATTGATAATGATATACGAATCGCCTCATTGGAGTAATTGTCATTATTGTGCATTATCTGTGAGTGAAATCTGATACCGTAATGACTATTCATTTTTGAGCATAGGTAGGTACCTAACTAACTATTCTTTTAATTTAAGTGCATCTATTTATCGTTTTTACGCTCACATAAATCTAGAGCAACCTCCCTTGTTTAAAGATTTATCAGTAAAGAGCGGAGAAGAGCTAATAACACCTAATAGTCTCACTAACATTTATTACTAACAGGACCTACTAACCAACTAACAGTCCCCCCTTAGTCCTACTCGAAGTTTGTTACGATGTCCATGGGCGGCAGGGGTTGGTGGCACTGTCAGCTCGTTTGCTATACCTACACCAACATTTTAGTGTCATATAGCTCGTCAAATACTCACAGAAAAAGAGAGGAATATCCTTTTTAATCAGCAACGCCTTGTTGATAGATCTGTGGTAGGTGATTCGCATAAATTACCGTATTACCATTAAATGTGTTACAATTATAATGCATTTCCTTGCATCAACCGACACACGCCAATGTAGATGAACCAGATTATAATAATTGCATTGACCCAGTTGTTTAACTGTTCAGTTAAATAGTAAAAAACATATAGGTACCAACAGGTATACAAAAAAAAATTTTTTTTTATTTTCTTAAAAAAGATCTTAAAGTTCAATAAAAAATCGCGAGGCAAATCTCCCACTGCAAACTCGCCTTATTCTCGATAATTATTTAAGTTATAAGCGATCTTTTTTGGGGGCTTGATGTCAAATTCTGTAATTAAATTCCCAAAGATAATACTTAGGTATGTGATTTTCTTTTAGAGTTATTAAAGAAAGGTGTAAAATAAAAAAAATTATGGCAAGAAATAAGTAGGTAAAGAAAATAAATAAAAAGGCAGATTATGCTATAGATTAAATACGGTAACATTTTTTAATAATAAGTTTAATTAGATGATAAGTTTTTTTAACGTGATGAGTTTTTTTTTTAGTTTTTCACCTATATGGATCTATCCATAATTTTTTCGAAATAGGGTGGCTTCAAAAAATTTACGTGCATAGTGTACCTAGGTATTCCTCGTTTTTTTCGTCGTGACTTAAAAAGTAAACAATCGTACAGTGTCTTTTTATTGTAATTATCGATTTAAAAATAAGACAGACACAAATGAAGAAAAGTAAAAGAATAGATAAACAATAGGTAATTTAATGTTAAAACAAAGTCAATTGTAAAGCTCAAGTAGGTACCTACCTAGCTGGTTTTGTCGTCAACTTTACGTAGGTATCGTCAACACCATACCTGTTAAACTTGCAAAAAAAGTAGTTGATATTAGTAACCATAAGTAGTAGGTACGTATGTTATACTTACCTAAGCCAAAATAATGACCATAACAGTACAATATTAAAACATAATCTCCGTAAAAAATGTGGTCATATTTATTTTTACCGTCGAATGGTCAACTTCAACTGGGTCGATGCAATTATGTTACAATCTCACCATCTACATATATTTCTCGTGACTATGGTAGGATTATTATTATTATGTTGGTAGGTACATAATAAATGACTGTGTAGTACCTGCTATAATGTAGATATATTAGTCTATACGGTTTGAATACTAGCTACATTAATCTATATTTGAAAATTGTAGCGCGCGTAACAAACTTGAAATAAGTGCCTAGGTAGTCAAAAAATCCGAAAAAGACCTAACGGCTGGGGCTTAGAATAATTATTATTCTAAGGGCTGGGGTTATTAGTAGACCACGTACCTACGAGTTACAGGTGTCATATCAAAAGGAAAATAATAATATTATTCAAATTCGAGAACGCAAAAATACTTATTAATTTAAACTAAAAATTGTCATAAAAACAAATTAACTCAACTTCAAAAAGTTTTACTTATGTATAATGACAGTGTTACCGATTTTAAAAGAAAATTGTCTAAGAGAAAAACCAAAAAGAGCTAATTTACTCACAGTAACTACCGATTGTCTAACTAACCCTATTTTTTGTTACTGTTATTTTGTAGTTTCAAATTAGTATCTATTACAATTACACAGATGCAGTAGGTATAGGTACTTACCTACTAAATAGCTATAAAATTTATACTATGTACACACAAAATACATAGTAGGTAAAGGAATAAATAAAAAATATTTTAATTTTATTATAATAATATTTTATTAAAAAAATTCAGAATTGTATAATATTGATCTTTACGATAATTTAATAATAAATTAGTTACATCAATATTATAAAAGGACTAATTATTAAAATGTTAAATAAACAAGTTAACATTTTTTACAGTTAACAAGATATTTTTATTCTTTTATTAGGTACTATAATATAATATAAATGTTCTTCATTTTTCAAATTGTTTCTAATTAATTTTTGTAAAGAAATTGTAGGATAATTAGACATTTAATTTTGGTCACAATTAGTATTGCAGTGCCATCTATAAACAAAACTAAACACTACGATACACTAACGTACACTGACAACATTTCAGTTTCAATAATTAATACTAGACGGCGCTGTTTGTACACCAGAAGTGTATAGTTCCAAGTAATTCTTAGAGATGGCATGTTTGACAAAAATTATAAACAATTTATTTTTAAAATTTTGATTGATAACAATTTTATAATTATGTTCTTATTAATTTAATTAAACCAAAGAATAATTAGCAAATTTATTTCGGAAACATATCATGTAATTCCAAGCTATATCAGCAGGAGCATTTGCTTTCTTATAGAGGCATTGATCAATAGCTTTTATCACTTTTTCTTGAACTGAAAAAAAGACGAATAAATAGGTTAGTTATTTCAAAGTGACTAAAAAAATCTTCAAAAATTGCGTTACGTAATTTGAACGCTCTCTTTCTAGTACCTATGTGTCTGCATCAGGTTCATTACGAAATGACAGTTGGAAGCATAATGGCGTAACTACATTATAAGGAACTATAAAAAGGTTATCTTACGGTTCGGAGGAACAGCCGCAAGTACTTCATCTTGTCGTAGAACGCCATCTTGCGACATTATGCCAGACTTAACTAATAAACAAAGAGCCCATTTCCTCAGTAATTTGGGTGTGTCTCTGAGGCCCTGAAAAGATATAGTTTGCATTGTATGATTTTTTTATTTGTTTTGTATATTTTATATTAATGTCAGATTTTTTTAAAGGGGTCATCTAACTGTAAAGTAGGGGAGGGGGGATTAAGAGGGTTTTTGGGGATTTAAAATGGGCTTCTAAAATTGCACCTGAAAATTACAAAAATAATTAAAAGCACCTAAAATACTTTTGGGACGTTTAAAATATTTTATTGTAGGTAGGTACGTGATGATAATACATTTCTATAACATTTATGATTATTATTTTTATATAACAGGAATATAATAATATAAATCCTAGAGCACAAATGGACATTTGCAATGAGTCAGAATGTACATTTGTGTTTGTATGTCTAAAAAAATTTTTTTTTGCGCTTTAAGTCATAAAAAAATAAGAAAGATGGCTCGATTCAATGTCCGAGAGTGTATTTATGCAACTTTTCTTTTAATTTAATTCAAATGTATTCCTAAAAATAAGGTACGCTTTCAATAGGCTGAAAGAGGCGTGAAAATGAAAAGATCTTTTATATGTCTTCGTTAACTACGCCTTTTGTTCTGAAGATGGCCGTGACCTACGTTCAGATCTACGCTTGAATGCTGTAAGGTCAAAGTTAGGTTAGGTACTACCTCACTAACTGAATCTATAATTATAAAAAAAATCTGGCCAAGTGCGAGTTGGACTCGAAAGGTTCCGTACTATCAACTAAAGAAGATAATCATGTTTGTTGTAGGTATGTTATTAATTGAGCAAAAATACGAAAAAAGCATGTTTATTGTATGAGGACACCCTCTTAATGTTTTTTATTTTTAGTATCTGTTGTTTTAGCGGCAAAGGAAATACTTTGTGAATTTGTTAATCTATAAAAATTTCAGCTTAGTGACAGACAGACAGACAGCGGAGGCTTAGTAATAGAGTCCCGTTTTTACCTTAGGTATAAGTTGTACCCATAAGTGTGTAATAAGTGAGAAGGGGTTATATTAATATTACAAATAGACTCTAGTTTTAGGATATACGTACAGCCCTCCTGAAATATCCCGATTTGACTTTCAATACGAGTTCCAGCTTAACTTTAGTTTCCTCTGTGCACTCAAGAATATGCATTTGTGTCAGTTTTGCCTTCAATTCTGCAGGGTCTGTTTTATTAGCAGCGTTCTCATTGCTTTCTGTACTATTGTGATACTCCTGAAAAATTATATACGTTTCATTAGTCTTTTTATTGTGTTCTATGCCCTAAGGTAGTCCGGAAGACACCGCTTAGAGGTAAAACTGCCTTTTGAACGTTCACGCGACTTGTGGGCAGGCACAAAAGTCCAAAATTTGCATCATGAATTAGATTCTGAATTCTAGAAGCCTGGTACAGACAACTGGAAGTTTTTAGATTCTGAATTTCTCTGACAGTAGGGGAAAACAAGGAGTTTGAACGTTGGTCTCTCGAACGGGAGTTCGTGGGTTCGAATCCCACGACACGCACCTATAATTTAAAAAGTTATGATTAGATACTAATTATCACTTGCTAAGGTGAAGGAAAACCATCGTGAGGAAACCTGCACACCTAAGAGACCTCCATTAATTTCTCAAAGGTGTGTGAAGTCTGCCAATCCGCACTAGGCCAGCGTGGTGGACTATGGCTTATATCCTTCACACTGTGAGAGGAGACCCAAGCCCAGCAGTGACAGTTATGGATTGCTGATGATAATGATGAGGGGAAAACAGGGTAGATAGAGCCAGGGGTAAGTTGTCTCGACGCAAACATTTCCATAATAGAAAAAGGCTTCCCCTGGCTCTTTTAACCTGCTCTCCCCAACTGAATTATGCAGAATCTGAAAATTCTGGACGTTTGCGCATGCCCTATTATACTTAATTATAACTAATTATTCGCCTGATGTTAATTCCGTGCTGTAGAATAAAGAGTATTCTATTCTATTCAATGCAACAAGTCAGTAATAAAAAGAAAGATGCCTGCAAAAAACTTTTTGTGGTTCTAGCCGTATATTAATATCAAGGTATACTGGAAACTTACTTCAAATAAACCGAACACATAAGCTAAACTGGCAGACACAATTAATATTCTCACTAAAAACTCCATCGTTGCTACTGATCTACGATTTCGTAAGAATGGTAATTTTCTGTCGTCCATTACCTTATATTTCTACCGTTTGTTATAAGTTTCACCTCTTTCAATTGTGAGAATGGTAAACATAGCCCTTTGAAATCATTATAAAGGCTATTATTACGTATTGTGTTTACTCAGAAATCATAACATGATACGACCTTGCGTCCTAAAATAATCATAGTTGAGCATCACTTGTGTAGATAGACAGGTGTGTCTGTATCGGAAGCTAGAGGTCCGGGTTCGATTTCCGTCGCCGACATTTAGTGGAGAGAAAATTAAATATTTTTGTTTTTCAGTCGTGAGTCTTATAGTAATTGTCAGCTAGGACACAATAATCCTATAGGAGAGGAGGCAATTTTATTTTTTGTTTATGTGTTTGTGTATATGTGTGTGTTTGTATTTATGACGTCATTATTTCATAAGAATCAGTGGGGAAAGGTAACATTTTATTTTACATAATTAGGAATACATAAATAAGACAGTTATCGAAATTCAATATTTATTGGTGAATTATTAAAAATAAATTCGTTGCTGGCAGTTTTGTTTTTCCAAAATAAGTCTTTACAAAATAGTGTATTTACGAGTATGAATGATTTTTACGTTATCATGAAGTTATAACACACGTATTTCCTCAGATCTGTCACAAAATTGTTGATTAAAGTGAATATGATCAGTTGATCAATCCTGGTAAATGATCAAAATGACACTTCAAAATTATTGAATGAATTTGATGTTTAACATAGTGATGGGATAGCTTGTTCAATAGTAATGATTTGATCATTTTCTTTGTGATCACTTGATCAGTTTCTTTACAAGAAGATAGCGTGTTTAGGGTCCTTCTCGTGGTAGCACTTGACATAGTTCCAAGCGGTCTGTTGCGGGGAATTTCCTTTGTTTGCCAAGCAAGTGTCGATCAACTTCTCCACGGTTGGTTTGTCAGCTGGAACCAAATAAATATTATAATAAAAGTATTTTTATAGAGCTTAAAATACTCATTTATTCTAGATTAGAAGACCGGACGATGTTTTGCAATTTATTTAAACTTATTGTACGTCTCATAGTTTGATCTATTCCGAGGTCATCAGATATTCGTAGTATCAGTTAATCGTATACGTTAAGTAGATTCTCATTACATTGTATAACTTTTGCTATGATGGTGTTTTAATATCCTAATAGTTTGCCCGGACCCTTGCAGTATTTCGACATCAGCACTATAACACTCGGTCCCTCTAATATACCCACATTATAATGTTTTGTTAATGCCGTTTAGGATCAGTTCTCTTGCAAACACACATTCACTTGGTGTTTTTTATAACTTAGTGAATAAGTCTATAACTTACTATTTAAATTTAAGATATATTTTGGAAGTTACTAACCCCCCGTTTTACTTAAAAATCAGAACAAATATCACCTTGACTGATATTTAAAAGGTGAATGCTCCTAAAAATATGGCAAAGTTTTTACCAGCATTGGGCACTTTGGCAAGAGCGACATCTTTCTTGAACTTCCCATCCTTGGTCATCAGCTCCGACTTGGTCAACATGCACAGCGCGTACTTCTTCAGCGGCTCATTATCCGTCTAGAAGATAAAAAAGAAGGTGGATTCAAGTCCAGTTAAAACAAAATCCCTCAGACAACATATGATGCAGAAATTATGAGACCCAAGTTTAGTAGGAATGTATAAAGTGGGACTAAAAATCATAGTTGTTTCTCAAAGTGGGCAGTAAATAAAATAAGTTTGAAAACCTCGTACATTAACCTACAGGGTTGAACATGTCATCCTAGCAATTTCCAAGGTTAGTGGTTTGAACCTTTGTCTCCCGAATGGAAGGTCCTAGATTGAAACGCCACAGCACGCGCCTCTAATTTAAGAAGTTATGTGCGTATTAGATACTAATTATCACTTGTTACGGCGAAGGAAAACATCGTGCGGAAACCTGCACACCTTAGAGTTCTCCATAAGAGTTCTCAAAGTTGTGTGAAAAGGAGACCCGAGCCCAGCAGTGGGACAGTTATGAGTTGCGATGATATCGATGACGACCCCTGTAGTACGTATGTATGTAGGGGATATTGCATGACTAAATAATCTCTAACGGTCTCCATCACCATTGGGCTGTTATATGACGATAACAACCATAACCAAGAGACATAGATTAGAACAGAAGCACTCAAGAATTAGTGCCAATATCGTTCGATCATCCTGCAGCCTACTTCCAGTTCTTATCCACAGTATGAGAGAAACCCCGAGACCAGCAATTCCCTTCACTATCGATTACTAAGGATGAACGTTAGCTGGTGGGTCGTTGTCTTACCTTGAAGTCACCGGTCTTCAGCTTGTTAACCAGTTGCTCATCAGCTTTGGTCTCCGTGAGGCATTCGCTGCGATGTTTCTTCAACTTCTCTTTCTGTTCATCAGTGAGGGCCTGGATACCAGAATAGATCATAAATAAATTAGTGATAAGAACTTATTGAAATTATTAAATAACTAGCTGTTGCCCGCGGCTTCGCTCGCGTGAAATTTCGTCTGCCACATAAGTTTTCAGACAGATCATTTTATTTATATATGAAACGGAACGTTTATTAACTGACCAAGATGGCGAATCGCCAAACAAATCGTGTTTGTCAGTGTCATTTCTGTATGTATACAGATACATTCCTTGCTCTGTGGTGTCATTAGAATTTAACGAATTACTCCACAATCCGAATTTTGCGAATATACGAGTATGTTGTCGACTCGAAATCATTATTTTTTTATGTTTTGTTATTCATATAAGGTTTCGATCGAGTCTGCCGTACCCCTGCACGAAATTATTAATATAGATATATAAAAATAAAATTAAAAGTCTATTTTTTTTAAAACAAGCTTTTATTACCTACTTGTTAATAAGAAAAACAAAAAAAAAATAAAAAGTGAAAGTTTTCAATTCCCTAACTGTTAACCGTTGAGGAGTTCAATCGTCTGGAGCCAATCCTGATAGCAGTATCACATGTTTATTATAAACATGTATTGTCATCAGGACTAGACCAGTGTGTATTTAGCTCAATCGGACGCCGGGAAGTGGGTGAAAAGCTTGCAAGATTTGATTACAAACACCGGGACAGGTGAAACTAAATAAAAGCTTGTAAATAAAATTGAAGACTAAATAGCAGTGTTATCATTCTCTGCCGCATGATATCTCTGACAGAACGTAGATTGTAGGAGGGTCTGCTAATCAGTTAGTAGGGTCTATTATGGCTTCCATACACGTTAGGTTATGCAGTTTAGTTATACACACACGATAGCTCTTACATGCATAACCAAGCAGCATTTAGTAGCGTGTATGTCCTCCATAAAGGGACTATGGACGTGTATAGAAAGAGGTGACAACCGTAATAAAGATCTTTGAACTTTTAGTTACCCATGGGTCGAGACAACACGTAAACGTAGAATGAATGTTATTAAATGAATACAAGTAAAGGAACTATGAGTTTTTAAAACCGGCCTAGTTTGAGTCGGACTCGCACACTAAGGGTTCCGTACCATCATCTATAACAGACAATCACGTTTGTTGTATACGTTGTTAATATTGCGAATAGAAAACGAAATAAATAATGCTTATGTTATGTAATGGATATCTCCCTTAATGTTATATTTTTTTTTGTTTTTAGTATTTTTTGTTATAGCGTTAAGCGATGTAAATAATAAGTGAAAATTTCAACTTTCTAGCTATCTCCGTTTATGAGACACGGCCTGCGAACAGACAAAGAGCGGAGGCTTAGTAATAGGGTTTCGTTTTTACCTTTTAGGTACGAAACCCTAAAAATGGACTGTGTACTTAAGGGACATTGGAAATGTAATGTATGAAATCGCAAGCAACGATGTCATAATTACCTACAATTATGTAAATATAATTTAACATTTTGTAAAAATCATTTTGACAAGAAACACTATAATTGTTATTAAAATATCGAAGTTACAATGACAATACTTTAAAAAATACTAAAGCAAATTGTTAAGAATTTGGTTAAACCTAAAATTAATTAAAATAAAGGTAAGTTCTCACCTGAGCGGCGACGAAGCAGATAGCAAAGACAACAAAAGCCTTCATGTTGTAGACTTGTCGTAGACTGTTGGATGCTGTGTGCATCACGCCTTATATACCCTGCAAACCTGAGACGCGAGGATATAGCGATTGGGATCTGCCCAGCGGTCGGTAACCTTTGGTTGAAGTTTACTCTTATTTATTGGATTAATTATTTAAATGAATGCAGTTTTTATGATATCATGTAGAGACGTTTTAATTATACTTGTAGTGCAGGTTTTTTTAGACTCGTCCAAGTGCTTTACGAGTGTATGGATGTATGTACGAGTATTTCCATTTGCTTCAACTAAGACTCACTATAGTTATAACTGCTCGACGTATTATCAAACTGGAGGTGTCTTCATAGTACGGGACATGGGGGACTTCACGGGACACATACCAAAATAACATTTTATTAATTTTTGTCTGCCTGTCCGTCTGTATGTCTGTCTGTTTGATCCGGATAATCTCTGAAACGGCTGAACCGATTTTGACGGGAATTTCACTGGCGGATAGCTGATGTTCTATATTAAAATAACTTAATAATTATGCCTTAATAATTTGGCTGCATTGGGGCGGCATAGAATACAAACCCCAATCCCATGCCGGCAGACCAGGGTTTCGTAAGAGGCGACAGAAGCCGGCCGCGCGTGCTAGCCTAAGGTTTATAATAATCAATATTGGTGGCACTCTCAGCTCGTTTGCTATCTTACAACCATAAAGAAAAAAAAATAAAAATACCACAACCAATTAGTATAGACATTTTTGTCCTATTAATTATATCTGTAGGTGTTTCAAATCGTGCAAAAGTATGTATGAAATCGTAGATACGAATAAATTGTTTACGTAATTTTGTAAGTTGATTTTTTTTTATAAAATAACAAGTGACCTTAAAATGTTGAATACTCCTGAGTTTGATAACGTGGGTTGCTCTGGATCTTTCTGGGCATAGCTTGTATTGCCCTTCTTTGCTATAGTTACATATTATCAAACACATTAGGTGATTTTTTATAGTGTTTATTAAAAAATGTAATTTTTTTTTGCCAAAATGTGGTTACTCAAGGTGATAACTAACTTTATTATAAGCGTTTACGGACTCTCATTTGCTACAATTGTGCCTTGAAACTATAAAAAATATTAGCGAATTAATTAAACGAAAAGAAGGCAACCATAACATAACAATTTTATAAGTTGGTTAACATACTTACTACCTATAGTAACAATAAATAATACATACCATATCACCCAAATAATACCAAGTAACTTTATATTATCGAAATGACAATATTATGATAAAATTATTTGTTCATCTGTCTTTCGTTTACTCATTTTTGTTTGTGGACAGACAGAGTTATTATTTACTTTAACTAACGATATAACTGATAATAAATTTGTCCCGATTACATTATCGTTTGTATTGAAGTTGATTATGTTTATATTGTCGATAAAACTGGTTAAATTACTAAATACTTTGCACAATTTATACATTTACTAGCAACAGCTTGCGGTACCGCCCGCGTAATTTTGCCGTTTTCGCAATATTTTTCATTGCTGCTCCTCTACTGTTTATCTCAGAGTGATGTTATATAGCCTATAGCCTTCCTCGATAAAATATGTTCTATCTTACATTAAAATAATTTTTCAAATCGGTCCAGTAGTTCCTGAGATTAGCGCGTTCAAACAAACAAACTTTTCAGCTTTATATTATTAGTATATATTATTACGTAAAGGGTTTGACTTTCGGTACAGTTTTAAAAATATTGCAGGTACGTATGAGTTTCACAACTTTTAGTTTATGAGGTAACGAATTGCATAAAGTTACATTTTATGTACAAGTATAATATTGTGCTATAAATAAGTACTTGAAATTTCGAAAATTAAACTCGTACGTGCCTGTACCGTTCTTAAAAAGTACCGAAAATTTAAGCCTTCACGTATTAATATTAAAAATTCACTTTCGATCCCAAATGTTGCAAACTTCTGTTTGACAACTTCTAAGATTTTGCTTGCAAGACATGTAGAATGCAAAAAATGGCGATAAATAAAAACTCATTTGTTTATTTTATTTGTAACTTCATGTTCTTATTTCAAGCGACTGTGTTTTGCTATATTTATTACTCTGTGCTCGCGGTGAGTAGTGTTAATTAATGGTTGATTATTGTCTTATCTACAGATTAAAAATGAAAACAAGTATGCTATCATGAATCTTTGTTTCTTAATTTTTTTGTACTCATACATACATTATTATTTTAATGTTTTAAAAATAAGATGAACAATTTTTATCGACTTTGTAATATAAACTTAAGTATACTAATAAAAAAAGTTACCCTTCTTTCGTTGTCGGCTATTTTTTTTTATTTTAACGACGGTTAGCTTTGTTTAAATAAAGAAGCCAAAATAATTGTTATAATCTATTTCATCTATCTTTCACGTGGAAACTGCTGGGCCGATTTCGATGAAACTTGTCTCGTTGGTAGCTTATATAACGGTCCCTTATCTGGAATACATTTTACCTCGATAACAGATAAAATGTCTACCGAAGCGAAGCGACGGCAGGCTACTACTACCTGCTACACTTCCGTTGACCATTTTTTCACTTATGAGTGCTGTTCAATAATCCATCTTCGATACTGGAGTGGATTTATTAGTATTTGAAGGAGCAAAAAATTTCCCTTACATTTTTTTTAATTGTGTGCTGAAAAAAACACCTAATGTAACCAGATGCGCGGTCAACTGATAAATTGCCGACAGTCGCTAACAACATAACACAATAACAAACTGCCACTCATCATCATTGATTTATTCTTGTACGTTGACCCCTGTGGCCTTTACTAACCTGAGGTATTTGGCCATTTTAAAGTAGTTTTTTAGGTAATGGCAAACGAGCTTGCTGTACCATCCCCTATCGTCTATGGATCTGTGACAAACCTCGAATAGAACTGTAGGAGGGACTTTTGACTGTTGGTCGCTCAGAAAGTTGTAGTCCAGCAGACCAGATCAGTAGACCAGAATAATAGGTGTTATCTTAAATAAGTAAATTCAAACTCAAATCATTTATTTCGTCTTAGAAACTAATAGCTCTCTTAAAGAATGTCAAAATTTACAATATAAATAACATTATAAAAAACGTTCCTAAAGTCTCGTTAGACGATACCTATTATATCATTGGCTTTTAGAAACAGATACATTATACTTAAGCCTAAGTAAGCTAATGCCGGGAGGAAAAAAAGCTGGAAGAAAAAACTCCCGGTACCTACTCTTTTTAACCGATTCTTATAGCATATAGTAGACATTCGTTAGTAAGGGAACTGTAAAGTTACGAATAATCCTACAGGTTAATCTTGTAAGCAAATATTATGCAGTTAGTAATTGCTAGTATTTATTCTAATCGAAGTTGGTCAAGAAACGTAGCTACCCTAGCCATGGAAAAAAAAAACAAAAAACACCCATACCGAAAACAAAAAAATATCAAGCAAATTTCTACCTCGCTAGAAATCGAACTTTTAAAAAAAAAGTGGTCCGTCGTAGTAACGATTTTAACAAGGTCGTAAAGGTCAAATTACTTACTCATTTGTCGAAGTCAGACACGATTATCAACCCAACAGTACCAGAGTTATTCCCTTTGAACTAGTATTTGAACCTTGGACGGCAATAACCAACCAGTATTGTCCATAAAAAGCAATTGCTGAATGAAGGAATTTACCAGCAAGTGGGTCATATTAGGTAAATTACACCGGATATTGAGGTAAATTGGTATATGCAATAATACACTTAATGCTGCAGTTAATACAAGATTATTTCGTGTAAGTTCAAATCCTGTGAGTTTATCTAATATTTTTGGTTAATTTGAAATTATCGTACTTCTTCCAAAAAACATCGTTAGATGACTTTACCATATTGGAGGTCATTTGGAGGCATAATCACAAAATATACTCGTACTTTGGTTGGCTACTAACCCCTCCGCCAAAAAGCACTGGCACTGCGTGGTGGAGTATGCTCAAGGCCTCCTCAGTTATGAGAAGAGAGGGCTCATTAATGGGTTTAGAACCAATTACCTACCTGGATTGGTGTAAAAATACTAAGCATGTTTATCAATTAATTAGCTGTCAACGCATCAGTAACTAAAATTGTCATTTATCTTTCCCTAACTGCTGTAGAAGCTGCATACAATAGTGAAATAGATCTTTTTTAACCTGAAAATGTTCCCTCTAATGTTCTGCCCTTTACCAAAGATAAAAGAGTAAGTAAGATCTTACAAAAATATTATATTGTTAACTAGCATTTAGTGGTAGATAAAGATAGGTTATAGAAACCAAACGTGAGACTTGTAACATAGAAAGAGACCCGAAAGGTTTTAGATAAAGACGATAAATGAATGAAAGCCTGTACCTATACAGGTCTATAATTTCTTAGTTACTTTAGATCCTTCGGAGGAAGATTGAGTTATTATATAATTTTAAAAAGGATACAGTAGTTATGCTGTTAAATTCAAATTGGTTAATGCTCTGACCTCTCTTGGAGTACTGTAGTCCTATTGACCTCTAGTTCTGAGTGAATAGGGCACCATTTGATAGCAATAATAATTTTTGACGCTATAATTAATAATAATTATTATTTAAACAATGGCACTTAAATGGTGTAGCCACACAGTCTATGTCAAAATTTGTAATGGATTTAGATGGTTTTTCTATTTGTAAAAGATCTTCGTTTGACGAGCCCATTGTGCAATGGTTTCCATACCGAATCATGATTCAATGGGTCCTAGGTTTGATTTTTAGCAAGCCAGATTTTTTTTCCAGTTTAGCTCTGTTCGTGTGTTTTCATGTTGTTAATGGCACCCACGACACAAGAAATAATGTGGGTCTGTGAATGTTAAGCTATTTATCAATTTTATTTTCTTTACAATTATCTCTACCATATTTGTAGGTTGTAAGTACCATCTTATGGCCTCACACTAAAGGCCTTTGAGATTTACAAAGAAATTACCCAAATCAAAAAATAAGTCGTGACATTTAAAAAGTAATCCATAGTCATACAAGCCAACTTGGGCTTCAAATACCGACAAAGGTCGATGAAAACGTTGCAAACAGTACCAAGTAAATACTGAAGAATCTGGCACAAAACTCCGCATGCGTACTATCTGTTGCCCACGTGAATACAGAGGAATTGTTTCAAAAGAAAACACGTGTTATGAGAGAATATGATAACAAATCGAATAAACAAACTCAGTAGTAAACAAAGTGACGTTTGATGGAACAACAAAATGAATCTTTCGGTAAGTTGTTTCTTCATTTGCGGTGATTGTGTTAAAAAATCATTTTCGGTAGTTTTTAAGCAGTTGTATTGTGCTATAGACACCCACATTATTTAGTGAATCAGATAGATTAATGCATAACTTTTTTGCTTACTGTTAAAATTTGAAAATATTATTTTTTGAACTATTTGGGAACATTTTCATTATTTCACAATCGAAATACAGAACTACGCAGTTATGGTTTATTAGACTTTTGAATTTGATAATCCTTTACTGAATATATTTCCCTCATTAATACCATTTTCCACATTGATATTGATTTCGTCAAGGACAATCAAAAATCTGTAAAATGGCAAACCAATAATATTGAACAACTTCAAGTTAGTTGTTAAAAAGTGTTGTGTAATGTAAAGTAGTCTTGAACAGAGGAATAATGACGGATATTGAAATATATCCATAACCAAAAAACACAATCATTCCGCAATTCTAGAAAGGGGTAGCTAGAAAATAAACAAATCTATTGTTATGTATGAAAACCGTTTAACTTAGTTGTTAGAGAGACTAGTGATCTCCAAAGACCTAATGCCAAATCCTTCTTTATTGCTTTTGCTAAGATAAAGGAGTTCTCTAAATAAAAGATAAAAGAATGAAAAAGAAAAACCAGTTTTTATATTCATAACTTCTTATTATTGCATCTACTTCTAAGTATATAATGTAATAATTCATCGTTGAACATAATGACGACAGCCGAAATACAAAATCTCCCCAGAGACATTAATAATGTAGACGCAATGCATATGCGGCATTGTCAAAATATAACGACAGAAGTCCCACTGCACTTTCCTTACCAACAACCTGTAATTCTCACCTTCATACGAAATTTCAATGCACCATCAGACAACAAACTTCACTTTGGTACGAAAACACCGCATTGCGCAGTCTCTTTCGCGCAAACTTCAGATCTCACTAAGCAAAACACACCGAGTATTCGAACGACGAATCTAAAAAACTCCCTGTGAAAATAAATAAAGAAATTTGTGATAAAATAAAGGAAAAAGGACAGAATAAGGGAGAAAAAGGATTTGGAGAAGAAGTATTTGACAAGAAGGATTTAAATATTGAGTAAGTACTGCTATCCAATTAACGCGTTGATGACATTTTTAATAATTCATACAGTGTTGATAAAGGTCATGGAATAGATTTACAGTGATTCGCAGTAAGGAACTATTTTGATTATAGTTGATGGTGGCTAGGGATTGCTACTAGATATATTTTACAAAGTGAAATTACATGTTTTATAAATACAAATATTTTTCATAAATTCAGATTAGTAATTATTTTAAGCTAGGTTTAGGCAGTAGTAAGATGAAAATGAAATGTTGTTACGTGAACTAATTGTAAAGTTTTAACTTGTACGTTAATAGCTATTAATATTTACTTGATTATGATTATTGAATTAAACATAATTGTCTCTGTTAATTGTGTCAATAAACTTATCAGTGTTTAATGATCATTCCTGTATTAAATTCCCTTTAAAATGTTATATGTAAGCCTATGGTATAATGAGTTATAAACTGCATTATATTGCATGTAAAACTAACCCTAAAGCTTGCGTTAAGTCATAGATCTATACCCTATAAATATAAAATTAGCTATGTCATCGCTTTCGCTCGGACGTTGACATCAATTAAAAAAATAGCACACTTAGGGTTGCCTGCACTGCGTCCGATCGATCGCTTCACCGCGCAAGCGCCCTCATCCCTCCATACGTCAGTGGGCCATCAACACGGGTGCAAGCTAGACTCCGCCATGCCTAAACCGACTCCTGTCGAGGACTTGATAATCCCGCCCCAGGACCAAAAAATATGTGGCACTATATGCGTTTGTCAAATGACAGCAGTGCTCAGTTGTGTCGCTATAGTATACCTCACCGTCGCCATTTATATGCCCTACACTCGCGCCATCGCTTCAGGAATCGACCCAACCCCGATTATGTGTACGACGACAAGAGCCGTTAATAAAGACAATTGTGATTGGGGATCATGTGGAGAATGGTGTCTCAGCAAGACCTCCGGAGCTTGCATCCAGATCTACGTCAACGTGAGGAAGAACGGCACGTCCTTGCTTCTGGCAGAATGTGGAAGCGCTGCTAACAAAACTTGCTACGGCATAGACCAAGAGAATGCCAAGAAATATCATTGCATCCGTGATGAGTGCAGAAATTTAACTGGCACATTCAATTGTACAGAAGGAAAGTGTATCAACATAACAGACGCATTTGAATGTGCTTTTAGTGATACAGATCCACCATTAAAGTGTTCAGGTAGAAGAGGAAAAATTACTTGTATAGACGTTCATGGACTATTCTCTTGTAATAGAGGAACGTGTAGAAAAATAAGAACCCCGTATAACTGCGATCGTCGCTGTGTTGACATTCCCACTCGTAACAAGAATGTCATTGTGTTGAGTGGGGACAGAGTGTTCTTAGCTCGGTGTTCGAAATTAGCTCAAGAAGATGGCGGTGACATTGTATGGACGGATTCTGGAGAAGAAGTGCTAATGTTGTCATGCCACGCTGTACATAATGGCTCATCGGGAGTAGTTGCTGTTGATTGTATAAATGCTGCCCTTTTGCCTCGTACTGAAATAGCTGATCTTACAAATTTCACGTATCTACAATATTTGTATACATCGAGAGCTACACCTAATAGATTGATTGCACCATCTGAAGTAGAGCTGACATTAGCTAACGATAGTCGCCTGATGATTAACCTGGAAGGTTGTGTTAATACCCTCGCTGATGAATGTAAAGAATTTCTTAAGGATTATGGCCGCGATGGCACAGATCATAATGCTAAAGCAAGATTCCCTTGCTTCTATACAGAGAATAATCCAGATACGGTTGTTGCAAGATTTGATCTAGATGCTACCTACCGACAGTTCCTCGTTGCATTGGTGCTGCCAACAGTTCTTGTTGTGGTGTCTTGCATAACCCTTATGTGCTGTCAAAAGACTATTGAAGTTGGTGATGATGCTAAAATGCGGTTTAAGGGGTGTGGTGCGGGTCAGGCTGAGCTGCAAATGCATCCGAACGATCCTGTTTCACCCCTCTGAGATCAGTCACGTGAGATATCTTATTGCGCCTTTATATAAAGTATTAAATTCATCAAAGATCTATTTTCTGTCATAGGAAAGATTTCTGTGTTAACATCCTTTTTATGGTATTTCTTATGAATATTTTTATCTCAACAAAAGCAAATCATTTTAATACTTTCAGTAAAGAAATGTTACGCAATATCAAGCTTACAAACGTCTCTGCTTTAAGTAATAATGAAAGTCAAATGTAAGACCTTGACATGCTTATATCGTGACTTAAGCTTATTTCAGGAACGTGAATATTTGAATTCAGTCGCACGAAAACTCATTATATTGTCAAGTATATGGATGTGGAGTCTGGTATTCGTTTCTTAAAATCCTAATGTAATAGTCGTGTCGGATTTGAATAACTTGATTATTGCACTGTAATATTTACCAGTGTGTATTATTTTCTTTATAAAATAATTTTATTACTCCTTTTTCTGAAATATGTATCAGTGGCAACATAAAACATTTTTTTTAATTACGGGAAGAATTGTATATATACTAAAATTAATATTAATTAAACTGAACAAAATACATTGCTTTCATTTATTGTTGTTAAGTAATGTTTTGTCTTGTTCATAACTACAAAAAATATTACATTTTTAAACTTAGTTTTTTTAGATTAGTTAAATTCCTCATATACATTTATATTTAATACAATTTTATTGTTCAATTTCAGGCGTTCCCCTCCTCAGCGAGGGTCCGGCTAGCTCACTAAGAGACGATTAATTGCTTCTGATGCTTTTTGCATAAAGCTCCCTTCATGTCGACTATGAGCAGATCCCGTACAAGCCTCTCACCAGCAGCTTCTGAGAGGTCTACACTACCTATGGGCGCATCTGCAGAACCTGGAAGCCCAGAATTCAAACCTCTAGAACCGACAAGGGAGCAGCTATTGAATCAGTTTTACGAACGATTCAAATTTTACACATCGCTATGCCTTGGCACGTCAGCTATTCTTGCCGTCTTCGCTTTCTTGTTCCTAATCCCATTCGTTGTGGAACCAGCGATACAGACTATACTGGCAGAATTCGTACCCGAAGCAGGTATTTGCTCAGTCTCAGAACACGTTCACGCTGAAACATTGACGAATTGCACCTGGGCGTCGTGCAGGGAAGGATGCACTACCGCACATACTAAATGCCACAAGATACGAGTAAATTTAGCCAGAAGACCCTTCGTTGAAAACGCATTAGTGCCAACTGAATGGGACGAAACAGATTTACGCTTTCTTATAAACCCCGAAGGTTGTGGTTACCCTCCAAGAGTAAATTGCTCAGTATTTGCCAATGAATACGCTGGACCAAAAGCACCTAAAATATTCCCTTGCTATTACAGTACAACTCGACCAGATTTAGTTGTAGCAAGATATTCTTGGGATTCTACAATCAAAGGTTTGATTTTGGCTCTGGTGCTACCAACTACGGTATTCGTCTTCAGTTTAAGTGTTCTGGCCTATTGGCACTGTCGTTGTTGCGAGAGAGCCTGCAATAGGCGAGTGCACGCAGAGTCATTCACAAGCAAAGAGGAGTAAGTTAATTTCAGTTCTTATCTATCTTAGTCTAGAGTTTGCTCCTAGTTTTCAAAAATACCTATGCAATTGCATTATGTTTATTACTATCATTGATTAATTAATGAGGAGCTAATCGTTTATCCGTAGTAAGGTAGACAGTGTCTAGATATTTTGTTTGACTTTTAGTAACCTTTGTGTTCTTATATCCTGGACTTGCAGGACCAGTAGCGATATCAAGTTTGGTGACGGAACAACGTAGTTCTACTATAGTTGTATTGGAAGTAGTCATTATTGTCAAGTACGTCTTATGTTGGTCATGGGCACAGTGCAGAGTGTACGAACTGAATCCTTACTTAGCTATGAACTAAACCGAAGATTACAATGAAATTGGTGCCTTTTATTGATGGTTCAGTTTTATGAAGATCATTCAGAACTATTTCTATAGTATCTATCAACTTTTGAGTCAAAAGTATTGAAGCTCAATAAAAGGCATTAATTTAGTATCTTTTCAATCGAACACTTTTGATGCACTGGCAAAACGAGTATGTAGTGCAGTACCAAAGCACAGCTCTGAAATATAGGACATTACTTTAGTGTCTTAAGTTTTTTATACCTTCTTCATGAATCTTTTAATGTATATAAATAGTTTATTGTTAATTATCATTCCCTGTCTTTCTTGTCTCATTTTCAGCTTTAACTAAATTTTAATTGCATTCAGTAGTTCTTAAAAACCTTACATAAATAAACTTTATTTGACTACCAAATTTTAATTTTGTATACGATTATCATCTATGCCCATTTTATTGCATTTCGAGTATTCTTCTAATTTATTAACGTTATAACGTGTCTAACTTCAGGTTATAAACTACATAAATTATGATAATCCGATTTTTACATAAATTGGGCGCATAAACGCAATTTTATTGCTCACTTTTAATTACTTTACTAAAACCGGGAATTAAATCATCTACTGTGACGAGGAGACTTAAAAACAATTTTGTGGTAGGTGTACTTGCTTAAATTCTCTTTGCTTTCAATTACAGCAGTAAACTCCTCTGCGAGTTGGACGACGACCCCAGTGACGACGTGTTCTGACGCCGAGCTAGCACCGCCCGCCGCCGCGCGTCCCCTCGAACCGAAGGATACACGCAACTCTGAACCGAAACCCCTATCACCGCTGTTTAAAGCGGTGATATCACTGACACTCGATATAGACAGCAAGCAATGTAAAGCTAACAATAGCTGTTATCTATCTACGATGGATGAAGTTACTAATCATAGTACACCAAGTAATGATCGCTGTCCAGAGTTTGAGCTACATGCTAAATAATCAAAGCTTACGCTTGAAGAT
Organism: Lerema accius; assembly: GCA_001278395.1. Lineage (NCBI taxonomy): Eukaryota > Metazoa > Arthropoda > Insecta > Lepidoptera > Hesperiidae > Lerema > Lerema accius. Next base: position 329,601 of record LGAG01000047.1, on the reverse strand, counting down.
GAGGAAATTATACATTGTTTAAATCAAAAATTAATCGGTTGCTGATGGTAAGTAATAAGAAGTTGATGAAAGTTTTCTTAATACAAATATGGATTTAAGTGAACTTTATGATTTAAACAGCGTATAAATAAGTCATAATATTGACAATATCAATTACAAATGATAAAAAGATAAAAATTATAGTATCTAATTTGAGGGTGAACGCATTGTGTATGGGTGTGGTGTTTTGATTTTAAATCGACGTGCATAGCTTAGCGAAGCAAAAATCATGTATTGAAAACACCGTCTCTTTACGAAATTGGAGCTAGGCCGGATAGTTTTAAGATTTATTTAAATATTTATTACGGAATGCGTGCATATTTTGTTACATTTAGAAAATATAAGGTTTACGTAGATACACGAATAATTTGACTGACTTGTCTGGATGTATAGTCAAGAAACATTAAGAAAATTATTAGCTTTTTCTAGGTAGGATAGCTTAGTGGATAGTAGGCTAGTTCAGAAGAAATAACCTAAATACATTTGTAAATTTAAATCTTATTCAAAGCTATTGATCCGATTTTGATGGGTTTTTACTGTTAGGTTTAAAATAATGTGATGAAATAAAGGAAAAAGATAATATATTTTTATCTACTGTGAAATAGGAAGCGGTCTCAAGTAAACTGTTAATGCCCATAGTCAACTTTGGAGTAGTTACGTGTTCAAGTTTAATAAGAATCGAGTTTTTCAATGATAGACCAATTTCAATACTCAAATTCTTTAATTCTAGTTATCTGCTTCTGTAGTGCTTTAAATATATCTTTTTTCTCCCAAACTGCTAAATGAACAGTTTTAATATTAGCTTGTAATTTACGTAGAGATTCTTTATAGATCTTCAGATTTCAAATTCTTCGATACTCCGCGTAGGTTAATCTTAAAATACTCCTTCCATAGGTATTATTTTGCGAGTTTTTATGATTACGTGTCAAGTAACCTCTGGTTTGGTTTCGTGGTACAGTAGCTCTTTTATTATACGTATTAGGAATAATTTAATCTCTTTACGCTTATTATTTTTAATCTGTTTTGTCTCTACAAGGTTTAGCTTTCAAAATAGTTGCAAGATTATACGCGCTTGCTATTATTTAACTTTGATAGATTGTTAACAATTTTAGAAGTTTCAATTTATTCAAAAGCAAATACTGTTCAATTTTATTGCACCTTCGTGAAATGTAGTTTTAAGCCGACTAATATTTGGATTGTTGTGTGCTAAAGCTAAAATAAATTGTTTATATATTTTTGACAATAACACAGTCTCATTATTACTAATAATATTAAATCCAGTAGATCATATCTGCACAAAGAGCCTGATAATTTGTAATTTAGATTCCGTAGGATGATTGTATCTATATCTTTCTAAATAAGTGCTATTTTCAACTTATACGAATGCTTGAAGTTAATGTGTGATTAGATTAGGCTGTATTACAAACGAATGAAAGTATTAGCGCTGAATATCTGCAGGCGGAGATTCAGCTCTTTACACACCACATCAGTCTTAGATTAATAATGTTCTTACCTTAAAATGCCTTCAAATTAATATATTGGACATTGTCTGCCATGATTATGTGATAATAATGCTTATTGTATTTTAATGTTTATTAATAATAGTTATACTAACAAATGAATGCTATTTTTAGGTTACTGAAACCGTTGTTGAAGTTGATAAAATTAATTTTAGTTTGGTGATGTAACGAATATGAGAGAGGGAGAATTAAAACTAACTGCAAGGAAATCATACAAAACTTGTGAAATGTCACGCACAGTACTACCAAAAATAATAATCACCTTTAAAATTATAAGGGGATGAACTTTTATATAATCTAGGGCGGTGAATAATAGATGCAAAATTCTGGGTTAGGGTGGAATTCTGTTATTTGAATTTTGAATTTATCAGGATTGATAAGTTTTAAAATGATTTCGAAAGCACATCTTTATTAAAGTTTCGAGATATTTGTTTGTTTTGAGCTAAGATGTCACATATTCTGCTGTATTTTAAAACACATATCGATTTTCATACTGCGATAGAAGATTGTGTTAATGCTGATGTTAATACTACATAAAACGAATATAATAATTAATATAAATTAAAAAAAAATAGAATCACAATCATATTTGTTACATCACTGAAAATTAAATTTAAGACCAGATATCTACTAAAACGGAGATGGACGAAGATTAGATAGAATAGGCTGTAGAAAAAGGGAGTCGTGAAAACAATACTTAAAAATCATTTTGATATGGATTACTTCTGAGATGAAAGGAGTGTCAATGGATTGTTTGTAGATTATATTGTTATTACTAGCGACAAAGTATTAAATTATAATAAGTTTAGTTCTAAAAGACAAGAGTAGAATAAAAGAATAGCAATAAAGTAAAACAATTTACATGAGTAAGGCAATGAAAAGGAAATAACAAGGAATGAACATGTGTAGTTGTTATCAAATTAAATAGTACTAATAGAGCTAAGGAGGAAGATTTGATTATGTAGAGAAAGTTGATTGATTTATTGATTATATTTTTTCAACGTGAATATGCTTGTCCGAGAGCGTACCTTTATCTTTTGCTTTGGTAACTTTTAAACGTAACTTATAAATAAGTAAATTAAAAAACGAAATACAGTATTTAATTTATATTTCGTCGCTATGTCAGCGCCGATATAAAAGGCTGTGAGATATATAACAAGAAATCTCCGCTGAGATCGCGTCGAAAAAATATCTCCTTCTAAATTATTTCATCTTGAATAAAGTATTTGATCTTTCTTGAATAAAAATATCTTTTTTGAATAACACTAAACTCTTCCCTCTCCGTTTTGGTTGATTGTAAGATTTCACTAGCTTGTAATATTAGTACAAAAGTTCTAGTCACTGGTTAATGCTATATTTAATTTAGCTAGACTTAGTTTAAAAATATATAACACTTGGAGGAGTTCTATTTTATACTTAGTTTTTGTATATTGTTGTTATAATAATGATAGGATGACAATATAATTCATTATTTATCGATCATTTATACGTATAATTTAAAAACGCCTTAGTTTTTTCTTGAACATCTAGGGCAGGGTGTTTTGAAATTATACAATTGAATGCTCGAAAAATACAGGCTTATTTAATATCATCCCAACGTTATTATAATGTATGCAATATACCAAGATTAAGTATTAAATAGAACTGCTCGACGAAAAAAATAATTACATAATATATTACATACAAAATTTTGTAAATAAATATGTATCTATTTAATCTTGAAAATCAGTTAAAGAGTTATTAGAGACACCAAAATTAAATTATATATATAAATGATGACTAGTACAACAATTTTACAGAAATATTATTTTTTCATTAATTTATGACTTTGTTATATTGTTTATAATTGCCTAATTATTATATTATAATTATGAAAAATGTATATTTTTTTTATTCGCTGTGTAATGTAAATATTATATTGATTTTATTTTTATGTGTCGAATCATTTAATAAATTCTCAGCATGGACACAGCGTTATGAGAAATAAAGCTTTTGTTTGTATGAAAATGTTTTATTTTTCTCACAATACATTAATAACATTAATTACTTTTAGGGGATAAAAAAATTAAAATTTTGAAATACAAAATTATTCCATGCGCCTTTTGGCATTTATCTCATAAAATGTTTTATTTTACTTACAATACAGACCTACATGTAATAACATTAATTAGTTTTAGGGGATATAAAATTGAAAAGGGCTGGATTGGTCTAATTTTTATTTTGCATGGTATTCTGAAGGGTTTCTAATTTATATAAATTTTAAAATGGTTTCGATTGCTAACACTGTTGTTGATATTGTTCAAGGAACGAGTCAACCTAGAAATACAATTATAGAAATTCAGTATAGTAAATCAACGATATTTTACCTATATGAAGAACTGCACTATTGTTCGTATTATTAAGTAGTTATTTTATTGATAATTTTAGTAGTAATGGGACCCATGAGATTGTTTCATATTCAATCAAAATATTAAGAACTTTATAAATAGCGCCATCTAGCGGAAAAGTACTATACCACTGCCGTTACATGCATTGCAAGTTATAAGAGATGGCACTAGCGACAAAGCAAAAGTTGAGTTAGTTTTTGTTTTTAATTGAACATTATTTTTTTATTACATACAATTCTAACTGCCATACTTATAAAATATATTTGCCTTACGTTAATATTCATCATGCAGGACAAATTGATATGACGTTTTTAATACCTTTTAATAGTTTGGCTTGTCCCTTAAAGAAGTTCGCCTAGTGCGCCACCTAGCGGGTTCTTTCTAAAAGATCCTAATCTTAACTATCCAGGGAAGGACGTTCGACAAACCTTCCCAACGTATTTACATTAAAATGTAACATGTATTTTATGTCCATTAACATAATAGAAGATGTAGGTCAATATTGACAGTTGATAAATTATAATTATATTCACCCCCTTAAAACTTTTACACCTATTATCAATCATCCTGTATATCTCAATATTATAACAAAATATTACTTCAAAGATCTCTCAAGATATTTCCACTCATTTGATACTTCAAATATCGTTAAAAATTCTCAATGTTCTTTGAAGATAAGTAGATCTCAGTAGATATTGAACGGAAGTATTTTACAAGAGCCGTTGACTGGGATTCTCAAGTGGGGTCGGTTTTAACAAGCTATTGTATTGTGTTCTGAGTGAACATATTGTGAACTTTGATGTTCTTTTAGCCCTCATTAGCTTAGCTTGTCATTAGCAAGTCATTATTGGTTCTGTGATATGGGTGTTCTGATAACTGAGGAAGCTTAAAGCTATTACTCGTTGCTACAGTACGGATTGGTAGATGTCTTAGAGCGATGACATACTCTAAGGCGTATATCCACATATACGTGAATTAGGCTTTTTTCTGCAGGCTTTACTCCCTTACCATTAATAGTACAGTTCAAAAAAATATATAATGTTAATCTACTCAATACAAAGCAGTATTGAAAATACTATTTTAAATAATATGCTAATTGAACTTTGTTTCCGCTACGTTTGCGAGGTTTCCTTCTAAACTACTGACCATATTTTTTTTTATTGCCATCAACTTATTATACGCTAAATTACGCAGGTCGCCATTTTTTTTAATTAATTTATAACGTTTTTTTTTCGTAATTCATACTTTTGCTAATCGTAGTGAGTCCTCTCTGGCGTCCAGTAAATAATCTAATAGCATTAATCCAACTAATATAATCAACTAATTAGTGTCTAGTAACGTTATGCAGAATCGCGTAAGGTCATTCACGTATATCACCCCCATAACTAAAGAATGTACAATGCTCTACACTCTCTCTTCCAACAATTCGGGGCCCCTGTGAGGTCTAGGGGCCCTGGATAAGGGCCTCAAGTGCCCTTAATATTTTGCAGAAAGCCTCCTCAATTACAAATAGGCTCGCGCTATGCACTGTTGCTAATGGATTGATCAATATTATGGAAATTATGGCAGTATGGCATGCCATAGGCCACTATAACTTAACCTTCCACAATACTTATAAAAAACTTACCATTACTTTAATTAATATCGAATTTTTCTACTGTCTGTACTTTGCTTAAATATTGACTTTTATATCATCCTGTTATTTATTTCAATGTTTAATGAGAGAATGTCCTATTAGTGTCATGGTGGTCTTAGAACCATGCAGCTTCAGCTGTGATTCATATTATGTCAAGTCCTTGAAGTAACCTACTTCACAGCATTTACCTAGTAGATTTCATCTATACTATAATAAAACAGTAAAATAAATTTGTCTGTACATTGAGTATATTTACAAAAAACTAATCTAGAGTGACTCAAAAACAGTAACTGAGTACGA